>UZAN01056045.1:0-12307 GCA_900618425.1 Echinostoma caproni | reverse complement strand
TCCAATTCTAGTGACATGTATTTTCAAGGCATCCTCCATCCTCCATAAATTCGTCGGTGACCCTGTCCGGTTTGTATTCCTTTCACACTGTGTTTTCGTTTTGATCCCCACCATTTTTATTGTCTACCTATGTACTTACACCGTCATTGCACATGTGCTCGCTCTGATCATTTGAGCATGCCTTGTGCATGTCTCACGGGCTCCGTGAAACATATACCTTTTATTATTATTATTAATGAGACTGTTTGTCTGCAGATGTTGTCATATGAGATTTACCAATTTTTCATTATTCTGGCTATAATTGATGTATGATTGATTAAACGGTAGTTGTCAATACCTTTTAGTGGTTTTCTTTCGTGGTGAGGCCTTATGTTGCAAGATTTCCATTCGGCGGAGAAGGTACTTTTGTTTGGTGAGAGATTGAAAAGGTCTCAAAGGATAACAGCTGCGTCGGAGGTACCATAACGATACAGAGTGGGTGAGTGGCCATCAGGTTTGGGTCAAATGGAGGTTTTTACAGTGCGAAGTATACTTTAAATGTCAGAAAAGGTGAAGGGAATCGTCGAAAGTGTCACTTCTGTAATAGGTATTGCGATGGGTCAGCGGCCACTTTCGTCCGGGATCATGGCAGAAAAGAACAAGCTGTTGAAGGCTTCGGATATTGAATGGGGAATGTCGAAGCGGTAGTTATCGGGTAGTAAGAGACATGTTATTTCGGGAGAAAGTTGTTTATTTCTAGTATACAAAATTTGCTTTAGGTGTCGTATTTTGTCTGCTTTTGATAATGCTTGCTGTTGTTGTTTTCTGAGGGCATTTTCCTCAGCCGTGAGGATATTTTTGGAGAGGTAATGTAAGTGGAGTAAGATAGAAAAGTCGTGTGTTTGCAGATAAAGCTGGTTTGAACCTAAGGTATTTAGCATCAAAACCCTATGTGGTGGGTTTTCTACTCTGTCTGGGACTTAATAGTGTAAGGGCTTTTTTAAAGGTTTGTGTAAAATAAATCTCCCGCACGCTGAGGGTCTTCTGTTAGGAAAAGCTCATCTCAAGTTTGTCGATGGATAAAAATAGGACGACCATTCCACTGGATAATATGACCGAGTGATTGGCGCCTGGATTTTTGAGGTGCTGGATATAGGACCTTGGGTATGCATGAGACTACTCAATGCTTACTGTCCGGAAAGTAGTCCAGGACTAAGGTGGAGATCTCAGGGAGTCCGCTGCTAAACACCAAGTCCAGTATATGATCAACTTTCTCTGAGGTGTTAAGGTGTTGGATCCTTTGCCGATCCTTATACTGGAAAGAAAATCATGATTTTTCGAAAATTATTCCCAGCCTACAATGATGATATTTGACGTAACTCTGTTTTTGCGTTACTTTTTTATTGACATATTCTCACTCATAAACACCCACACAATTATCTTCTGACTAGATACCCGCCATAAATTTTAATTTGGTGTGAATACAGAACGTGATCCACCTGTTGGCTTTTGATGGACATCCTATTTGGTTTACAATTGCTTGAGTGCTTTTGACCGCATATTCAAAGTTATCTTTGTTTTACATTTTGTAATGATTTTTCTAATTCACTGCCGTAGAACATTACGGATCAGTCGTGTTTTAACTCGGAATTCGTATCGGTTTCGGCTACGCGTCACTCAAGTGCAAATTTTTTGACGTAAAAAGGGCACATGGCGCCGTAAGGAAAGCCATTTCATGGTCGGGAGATTAAAGTCTTTCGCGGCTCATTTCCCCCCGAGGAGATGGTTGGCTTTATAACTTAATAAGGTCAAGAATTAGTTTTAGATTTAAAAAAACATTTCTATTTGGTCTGTGAACGCATTCTGTGCTTAGAACCATATTTTCAAGCCGACTGGAAACCACAGGGGTCTGAGGTTATATCAAAAATCGGGTATTTTAAAAGAAAAAATGACGGAGGCTGTCTTACGCATGCCAGGCGTTTGCCTCCACGACGATTTGCCCGGTGATTCCTGATAGCTGAATAATCCAGCAAGGAAAAATCTTCAGTCGATGTGGTTTTGAGCATCCAGATCTCAGTGATAAGTATGACATCAAGGTCTGATAATAATAATAATAATAATAATAATAATAATAAAGGCATACTTCACGAAGACCCGTGAAGCATGCAGAGACATGATCACATGATGTGAAAGCCAGACACTTGAGTGTCTCGATTTGGGGCATATGGATCGTGCTTTGGTATAGACTAGTGCGAGACATGGCAAAACAGCGATGGGAACAGAGCCAATGTTTTGTGGGGTTTGTGATGTCGATTGAGGGAGGGATATTGATAGAAGTGGTTGAGGGTTTGTGGAGGAAAATATGTTTGATTAAGTTAGCGCAGGGTCAGATATAGGGTTAGATTTAGAAATGTGGTTGGTAATAAGACACCCATCGTGGTTTGGACAGGTGAGACGTCCGGTCAAACAATGAGCGGAAGTTTTGAAAAAGGTTAATAGCTGGGGGAACATTACGATTTGTGGGTTGAAAAGTGGTACATGTGAGTAGAGGTGTTGGGACTGAGTGAAACGTTGGCTGCTTATATTTGTATGCAAAGCAGCTTCGAAGGTTGGGGCTTGAGGGTTGGGTGTAGGAAGGATACTGTGCTCCCTGCAGATGATGGTCTACAGGGGAATAGAAGTGAGGTTGTCGTACTGAGTGTCCAAGTTGCACCCATTCGAGTGTATAAAGCTACTACTGACTTCACCTGACTTGATATGACCATAAGGCGGCAGTCGGTGTTTTTTGCCCGGGAGGGAAACTCAGAATGGGTTTGTGAGTCGTAAGCACTTGTTATCTAAAATTAGGAGGCGGTTCTGGATAACCAAAGGTGGTACAACAGTAAAGAGAGTTCTGCGCAAATTTATTTACTGTCGTAGACCACTGGGTAGGCCAGGATATCGGCTAATGGCTCCATTGCCTATAAATAGAATAAGTAGCCAATTGCCACCATTCCACTTCGGACCATTTTATACTAAGTGGGGCCGGTCTGTGGAGAAAAGATACGGATGTATCTTCACCTGCATGACCATGAGAGCAGTGCATCTAGAGGTAGCGCACTCATACTCAACGGAATCAGTCATTATGGTCCTGGACCGGCTCATAGCTCACACACATATTCAGTGATAACGGATCAAATTTTGTCGGAGCGACCAATGAACCATGGGCTTGTTTGCGATCTTGGTCTCAGGATGAAATACATAATCATCTCCTTAAGGACGCGGTGCAGTGGCACTTCAATCCTCCTAAGACCAGCCATAGAGAGGAGTTTGGAAAGGGCTGATTGGGATAATGAAGAGAATACTGACTGCACTCCTCGATACAAAACAGATGACCAACAAAGTGTTACTGACGGCCCTGGTAGAGGCCAAATGGATAATGAATCATAGACCGCTCGTTTTGCAATCAGTCAATCCGCAAGCTTGCAAAGCACTCACGCCACAGATGTTGCTGACTATAGGGCAGTGCGAGTCGAGTTCTGAGGTGAAAACCACGCTGGACTGTTCTAATCGTAGATAGCGAGAAGTGTAGGATATTGTAATTTGCTTCTGGAGGCGATGGACGAGGGAATACTTGCCATTACTTCAAATCAGATCCAAGCGGTATATAAGACAGAGGGACTTTCAACCGGGAGATTTAGTGATAGTGGTAAAGGAAAGCGAACCCAGGAATCAGTGGCCTTTGGGTCTTATACAACAAACCAGAAAAACCGAAGATGGAATTGTGAGAGAAGTGGAAATAGAAACCACTAGTGGATCTTTCAGAAGAGACGTCAGAAACATCTGCCTTTTAGAAGGGGTCCTGGACAATGTTGTTGGGGGTGAGCATGTAATTGGTTGACGCCAGGAAACGATACGTTTATTCTTTCATTGTATTTTGCAATCCTTCCCTTTTCCCGCTTACTGAGACGAACTGTTCAATTCCTTATCACTGACGCTTATCATGAAAACTTGGGTCTCTTTTTTACCCATGAAGTTCATCACCAAAATGCCCATCTCGTTTTACGTCTATCTCTCTAAAATTTCCATACTTCAAAACCGATACTTTCTGTAAGATCACATACTTGACAATCGATAAACACATACAATCCAGAATGTTCGGCTATTCAGTTTGACTGAAACATTTTGAGTAAAATTATGATGCTTTGACACTTTAAAAAAAGAGCAAATTCACGAACGCAATTAGCAGCTATTATTTGGGAATGAATAACTCGGGGCGAAACGGGCCACAATTGAACATATTCGGCTAATGAAAATTTGGGTTCATTAGCCCTCAAGTTATTCCAAACTGATTAACGGATTCACAAATATTCCTGACGTCATACACAATACCGGATTGCAAAATCTGCATATGAACTGTCAAGGAGTCGAAACGTTTTCTGGTCATTCAGATTGAATTACCATCGAACAATAAATAGACCCAAACCCTGGAGAAATCTTCTTTTCATTTGTTATTCAGACGTTTCCTTACGAATTACGGTCATTGATCATTTATTCTTGTGTTATGTTTTATGCTTCATCTTAAATTTGCTATTACCCTTATTTTCACTAATTGGGAGGTACACCACCGGTTGACAGGCTATCTTTACTCTTGGTTCACGAGTGTCAACGAGTGTACAAACCCTAGCCTTAGACATTAGGTCATTAGCAAACCTAGTCAAGATGAATGCATGACTTGGTTAATTGCAGTATCAGTCTCGAAAAGAGATGGAGAACATCGTTCCTCATTGACATCCAAAAGGTCAACATTACAGTTGTAATCGCCACGGACTAATATCAACGACTACATGTTGTGGTCACCAGCGGCGTGACTAGCTTTCTACCAAAAATTCAAAGAAAAAGAAAACCCTTTGTTTGTCCAAACCCAGCTCTATCGATAGAATTGTTGATCGATTGAATATCACAATAATTTTTCTGATCAAACTCCTCCTTGTCTGACGAGCGCTAGTGCCTCGATTTTTCTATATCTCGGCCAGTCAGGGCATTTGACCGACTTTGGAGGATTATTACTCCAACCGACCTATTCTCCTCTGGCCTCCGGTACCATCGTCAGACTTGATGGTCTAAAAATGTAACCTACATGAGACGGGCGTTTGAACAATGAGGTAATAGCAACTATCCCATCAGCGTCTTCAAAAATATGACCCAAGGCGATACTCAAAAGCAGTTATTCAAATGTCAATTGGAAACATTCCGTTTCAACTTTATGCAGAAAACGACAAGAAATCGCTGCGCGATTGGCGGGCGGTGTGACGGTTTTTGAAAGCTTTTCTAATTCCTTTATTTTTCTTTGCTTATCTCTTTTTCTCGCTTATGAACTTAACATAAAGCAGTTGTTTAAACCGGCCTCCTCCTTACCCGCTCGGTATCTTTGAGATCTCGCTCCGTGATTTTCTCAATTGTTTGTCGTTCTGTAACTGAGACCTACGACGGTTTCGTAAGTTGCAAATATGTATTGATGTATGCCTATAATAGAAACCAAATTTCAACTGTCGTTCAACTGTCTTCCTACGTCCTGGGAATTTGGTCAGTCGAAGACGAGACATTGCGATTCGTATTGAACGTTGTTCGGATTGCCGTTACAGCGGTCATTATCATTCTTATGCAACCCAACCTAACCTGACCTAAGGGGTAACAATATAAATGACACCAGTTGACAGCGTAATCGGATAAGTTTATCTGCGTTTATCTGGTAATTATACGAACTGCACCAACTCCAATGAGAAGTGCAGGGAGCAGAACCGATTTCAACCGTACCGTCAATTTTCTATTTCCCTGGCGATACGAGATATTGCTGGCCCAGATTTTGTTCTTTCAGCTACCAACCTTTTTCGTTTCTGCCCAGGAACCGCTCAGGTTTAAGGATACGTCAACCCTAGAAATGTTACCAACTCCATCGCAAAAAATGCTTTTTTAATTGGCTTTGGTGACCGATTGGTCACTCGAAATTCGATGTGTGCAACAGTCACCAACAGACTACCCGGGGGTTTCATCCTTTCGACGCAGAGGGGTGATATAACTGAAACATTAAATAATGAACGGCTTGTCAGATATCAAGAGTAAGGAACCAGTCTCTGCAATCCCAGAAAGTGGCACCTGGAGACATAGCTTCAGGCTCCAGTCTAATCACAATAGGCTGCAACTCCGAGCAAGGTGCTTCATCAACAGGGCAGTCCCACTTTGGAATTGGCTGCCATAATACGTGGTCAGATGCAACTCTGTAGTCGCATCCAAGATGCGTGTTGAAGAACCGTCTACTCAGAATCAGTTTATTGAGGAGTAAGGAGCTAAGAAAACACTTACGCACTCTAGCCGGTAAGGTTTTATGTTTGCGCATATGGATGTATACTGGAGAAAAGTGTTTTCTGTTAGGTATTTTCTGTAAATCCGCCAGTTCCCAAACTTTTATGTCAATTCCGCCGGATGTCAAGGGCAAGGATAGGGGTCTTTCATACTAACCTATATCAGCTTGGCCCGAGCCTAGACAGCTGTCTCATTTGTCTATTTTCAGAAACACCGCAGCTTGGAACGTATACTGAGGATTGATACAACTAGACCCGCCAACGAAAATGAAACGTCACGGTGGATAGCTGGAATCAACAATACGCAGTATTGGAAGCTAAAAGCACCCGCCAACAACACAATAATCTAGACGTTCGATTGCGTTGAAGCCACATTTCGTCTTGTGCATACTGAACTGAATTGAACTGAACTGAAGTTTCGGAATTCAGGATGTTTCGGTACTGGTCTCAAATCAAAGCATTACTTTAGGAGTATTGGACCTGACTTTGTGGTACGTTCGCGCGCGGTTTGAATTTTCGCATTGCTCTTGGTATATACGGTTTTTGGTTGAATACTAGTGAAATATCTGTGAATATTTCACAATTTTAGCACTAACCGTTTTAGTGCTTCACAGAGTTTGTATTTGAATGACGTTAGCTTTTTATAGTTGTAATTCCCAGTCCTTTTTAGCTAACTTACCCGTGTATCCGTTTTACCCGGTCGTTTCTTCATAATTATCCAACTTTTATCAATGATTTTCTCACACAGCAAAAATCATTGTGGAGGCACTAGTTACAACCTGTATATAGCAGAGGGCTTCCAGTGCAACAGGTGCAAAAAGTGTTACCATCAAAAGTGCTCACTTTTAGCAAAGAAGGAGTACCTCATACACATTTAGAACAAGAATCTGAAGTGGGTATGTGATCGATATGAGGCATTCGCGTTATAGTGCTCGCGATTGGTAAGGAGTATGGTTTCTACTGAAGGTTTAACCCCTAAGATGCAACAAAAGAGAACAAATACTCCGAAAAAGAATAAGGTTAAAGCAATCACCGGTGTTAAACCGACTGGATCGGTAGGAATTGGGAATTGAAAACATAAGGGGTGCAGACTGCTGAAAAATAAGATAAATTGTCTTGAGAGATTGCAGCCCTTATTTCACAAATAGAAGTCCTTGAAAGAGAGCTATCCATGGTCAAGAATAGCACTCAAATGATGTTGAGAGGGCCATTTATCCGCGAAGCAAGGTGAGAAAGGAATCCGATAGGCGGTGCCCCCGTGACATATTCAGGATGATTGAGATGCCTGCGAGCACTCCAATACTGCATTGACATATGGAAAGGTGATCAAGCGGTTGAAATTAGGCCGCTGTTAGTAGTCTTTTCGAGTATTTACCTCAGAGTGTAGTGAAGGTAGACACAGTCACAGGTGGTCGTGTGAGGGTCACACCTGACTCTAGCATTCCAGCACCCAGGGTTACACCAATCTTGGGCCCACAAAAGCCACCAGTGTCTGGGGTAAACAGAACTTGGGTGCTAATGAACGCGCCAGAAACAGGACCGAATATACAAATACAAAGGTATCTCTACTCCTAAAATCGTAAAAGAGCCAGGGATGGGTCAACTGAGAGGTGCCACTAATCCCAATGAGACAAAGTAGGGCTAGCAGTGTGCAAACGCAACGAAGCCAAAAAAGACTAGTACCAATGGTGTGCAGCAATGGCTCTATTTGACAGAAAAGAGCAAAATCACTTGCGAACCTCCGATGAAAGAAGCTCCGATTTCAAGCACTCAAAGCCCTAGGTCCACCAGTTAGGCAACTGTTGTCGCAAATAGGCCGACAACAAGGCTGACGCTATCAGTGCAAGATTCATTAGCAAAAGGTCAGTCTCTGGCCCTCAATCCGCGACTAAGCTATATATCATGCAAGATTGGATGTCGTTGGTCTCACAATAAAGGTCCTTCTAGGTAGAAGCGCCCACGTGGTCCTTCAGTTAAAAGTACTGATGCAGTACACTAAGGCAGGGATCAAAATGGTCCGGTTGTATGGAGTAAACAAGAACAGAGCCTTCAAGCGCCTGTGTTAGATTTAAGCTGGAAACCGTCAACACCATCACTGTCAGCCTACCATCGGAGAGGGATGAACTGCAATTAATGATAGTTTACTGAGGCTCACAGAGGCGTTTGCACCCCTGAGACCCAGGCGACTCAGACAGTGGTCACCATGGTGGAAACCATGTTTAGACAGGGCTCTGGCCGGAAGGAGTCGAAAGCGGGCACTTTACCAAAGGCTTGATTCTTGTCAGGCATGGTGTAGCTACAAAGCATTAAGAAACCATGCGCTGGCTATGCAATGAAAGGTCAGGTACAACTGTAAGCATAAGATTGCGATAAAAGCAAAACAGAACTCAAAGAGGTTCTATGTTAACATCCAATATAAAAAGGCATCAAAAGAAGGGATTGCAACGTTAGAAAGCACTGAGGGCAGTCTTGCTCTAGGTGAGGAAGACAAGGCGAAAACCCTTCAGGCTTTCTCTAAGGGAGTGTACAAACCGCCGGTACCGTTAGGTATGACAGATAGATTCAATTATCCCAACACAACATCACAATTGACCGAAATAACTGTGACATCAGTCGAATTCCTTCACGAGATAGCTAATCTGAATAAGTTCAAAGTCCAAAGATGCCATCCATCCCGACATTGTTAAACCTCTAGGAGGGATACTCCAAGGGTCTCTGACAAAGCTGTTTTAGGAATATCTAGATAAAAGCGAGATAACGGGAGATTGTAAAAGAGCAACGGTAGTTGCTCTGCATAAATCTGGGTCAAAGCAAAAGGTCGAAAACTGCAGACCAGTAAGTTTGACGTCGGTCTTATGAACAAACCTAGAGAGGATTGTGCGTAAGCGTATTGACGCGTGCTTCATATTCGCGGACGACTTCAAGGTGGACGGAGCTAATGTTTATCAGGACCTGCGGGCGGTTATACGGTGGTCCGAAAAGTGGGATATTCCTCTCAACCTAGACAAATGTCTGCTTCTAACAGCGGTAGTTGAGTTTGATATTGAAATTGAAATCCAACTGAAGACATAGGGAAAAATTAAGGACCTGGGAGTCATTATGCCGCACGACTTAAAACCGTCACAGCAATGTCAGATGTCAGCCGACGTAGCTCGAAGGGAACTCTATCGTTTACATTCCACTATTAGGTGGAGGAGACCCGAGGTTCTCGTCCCTCTGTACAAGGCCATGGTTAAGCCTCACTTTGAACGTGTTTGGACATGAGCACCCTACTCTTGGGGAAACGATGATCGTCCAGAAAGAGTGCAACACCTGGTTGCAGGGATGACGGTGGGACAGGGAGACAAGAGCCACGAGCAGAGGCCCAAGGACGTTAATCTGTTCTCGTTGGCAAGAAGAAGAATCAGGGGCGATCTTACAGAAGTCTTCAAGATCATAAATGGTCTCTCCGGAATCAAGTTTCATGATATGTTCCAACTCATCCCTTCAAGTGGCACTAGACGACATGGTTTAAGGCTGTAACCTAGTCTTGTAGGGTTGGACATTCGAAACAAGTTCTTTACAGGTAGCGTAATACCTTATTGGAATGGTCTACATAATGATGTGGTAAGTTTCTCGAACGTCATAGCCTTTAAGAGGGCCTGAGAAGACTGTTGGGCTTTTATTTTCCCTGAAACAGTTTGTGCCGTGGTGTCACGAAGAGATGCCACGGCGAGTTCCAGGGTGGCTTGTTCTGCACGTGAGACCCCAAACTTGGGTTTATCTACTCACTCCCAATGAGAGAAAAGCCTTTGAAGAAACATTTTGAATTATACAGAGTTCGCAATTCTTCATTTTACTTCTCGCTTCGGACGGGGAACCATACTGATGTCTTTTCCGTACATTTTGTTCTAGGAAAAGTTCCAACGAAGTAAAACACAGATATGATCATGCCTTGTGCATGCTTCACGGGTTTCGTGAAATATACATTATTATTATTATTATTATTATTATTATTAGATACCTATCAAGGGCCAGGGACATTTGGGCAACAGTCTCGAACCCGTGAATCACTTCAAAACTTCAAAACGACTTGAGGTAAAGATATCAAAGGTTGAGAAAATAACGGAAGGAGCAGACAATGGTTCCACTAGGTAGGTCTACTCCTTAGGTACCGCCAGGTGCATCGAAGCCGAAAGAAATAAAAACAAACAAAAGGCTCCGAATGCCCCTAAACCCAACAGTAAAGGCGCGAAGTAAGCTGAATCCCGCAGCATCTCCAGCGTAACTGTGAGCCGAGGAAACGGGCCACACAAACAGGGAAACTGCGATCAACTTGTGAATAAAGACTCGGTTGGCACTCCAAAAATCAGGAGCTGGGCAATCGTGGTAGGAAGTCCAAAACAGATCCGTAATATAAACCAGCAGCCTGTGTCAAGGCCAGAGTGCAGCAGGCTAGACTTTGGACTCACCTGCAAGGGTGTTAAGTATTCGACCCAGGGTGCCTCGTGGAACCTCGAGAACACCGTTGTAGCTCCAACACCCGGGTCGAAAAACCAGTCAATCCCCCGGATCCTACATCCGAGGGCACAATCAAAAAACCAGTCGTAATGGGACATGAACAGTAAGCAAGTGACCCACAGATTTGGCACACAAATGCTTGCAGCATCCAAGGAAATGGGGGGGATTGGTCACCAGGGTGTGCAGTAGCTGCCATCACCGAAACCTGGTTAAGCCCTAATAATGTAGCTGCATAGATCGGGAGCTACATAACCTACAGACAGGACAGGACGGACGGAAGATTATGGGGCGGGTCTGCCATCCTAATACATCGAAATCATGGAAGTTGGGAGGCTCTGTTTCAAATGGATTCTAACAACATTCAGTTCACGTTCCGTTTCGTAAATTTTGACGAAAAAATTAGTGTCTATTGTATAGGTCTACCGAGCCCCCCTCGCCAGTGGACAAGAGAATGACGACCAATTGAGAGTACTGCAAACAGTTCTCGCTAGAACTAGGGAGTTCGTTATTCGGGGTGACTTTAAATTTCCAGCCATCAACCGGGAGGCTGTTAGCGCTCCCAGAGGATCCACGGACGAAACCTTCCTACAATAGGTGCAACTACACGGACTGGTTCAACATGTTACGATGCCAACGATACACCGAGGGGGCAATCGCCCTCACTACTAGATCTGTTGATCACAAAGTGCCAAAAGGATATTAGTGGATGAAGAACGGAGGTACCTCTGGGTAAAAGTGATCATATAGTGATGAAGGCTTTACTTTCCATGCACGAAGTATTATCCCCAGCAGCTTCCATTAGGTGTTATGGTAAGCTACTTATAAGAGAAATGAAAAGGGCTGCGGCAACAATGTCCTGGGTGCCCAACCACCCTGACCCTACCCTAGAGGAAAAATGGGAAGCAATCAAAAACAAACTACTGAGGCTAACAGCGGAGTTCGTACCTCTTAGGCCATTCAAAGAACAACGGCCTCCGTGGTAGCGGCCAAGAGTGAAGAGGGCAGTAGGCACCCGGAGGAAAAAATGGGCAGCGTACGTCACGTACCGCACCAGCCAGGTATATGACAGCTATAAATAGACCAGTAATAAAGCCCAAGCTGTTCAAAGACAAGAGAAGTTTCGTTTCAAGCGTAGGTTAGCCAGGTCGGCAAAGGCCAATCTAAAGGGATTCTTTGCCTACGTGCAATCTAAAAAGAGAACGAGGGAAACGGTGGCTGCGCTAGAAGATCAAGATGGCCAAATGGTACTGACAGATCGAGAAAAGGCCAGGACAATCCTGGAAGCGTATAAAGGGATATATCGCCTAGCAGGGAAACTACAGCTTACCGGGTTTATTTGAGCCGTGGGTGAACGGAGAAAGTGTCAGGGGAGAGCTAAATACCCTGTATAAATACTAAGCTGCTGGGATAGACGGAATCCATCCGGCGGTAGTCCAACCACTGGCCGAAGTCCTAGCTCTACCGGTGCTGTTGCTTCACGCAGCCTC
>UZAN01056042.1:1461-13943 GCA_900618425.1 Echinostoma caproni | reverse complement strand
GTAGTAGTAGTAGTATTACGCACGGAATTCGGAACAAGAACCACGCAATAGGAATCACAGAACACGAAACAAAGATCAGCTACCACGGACTGGACTACGAAAGCACTGGACCGCAAGGGCACGAGCTCGCAATATCCCAGGTGAACCAGACGCGAAGAAAAGACCACGGGAATAGTAGTACGTAGTTCGTTTATTAAAAGAAACGAGGGTGATTAAATAGTATGTACAACAGAAGAGTATTGGTAATTTAGGCTTCCAACAATCGGATTGCAATACTGCTTTCATAATCTTGCTTCTGTCTGCACTGTCTTGGATTGGCTGGCAACATCTACCAATAGCGTGTATTCAGAAGCCATGCACGTGGCATTGACGTCAGCATTCAAACGTGATTGATCGCAAATTTGCTGAAACTGTAACCAGGGTAGGCGTCATCTCGTAGACTTGAATTACCACAGAAAAGCCGACATCCGGGGCTATAACCGGATTGGTGGACCACGCGTAAGTCACCTAGTGCAGTTGGCCAAAAATCCTGATTCTAAACCAACCAAGAAGAAGCGTACGAACTGCACACAACTTCCCGGTTGTGGCAGTGGTCAACGGCTCGTTTGGTTATCGAGATGTATTGGGCTCCTTGCACGTTTGACCCCTTCCGTAGAGCGTATGATCCGATGGATAAAACATCGGTCTCCAATGGATTACGGTTTTCACACTCCGCCCCGCTGCTTTACGGGTGAGGTTTTGACCAGCCAAAGACACCGGTTGTGGATTCCACGAGAAAATTCAGCTGCATTGTCCTGGGCAACCTGGTAGTATGCAACTCACATGCAAATCATGGGAGGCTTTTTTCTTTTATAAAGATTATTGCAAGATGAGTTGCTTGGTACGCAGTACGGATTCTGACATGTGTGAAATATATATAGATTTTCAGAGCATCGATTTTAATTCAATATCGCATATCTCAGTGTCTCACACTGAGGCCAACCTGAACTCATGTGTGGGTCCTTTGTTGACTGTCATCAAAATCGGTTGCGAACACAATTTTTTCAACCCTTTACCCCGACGTTATAGGTGGCAAAACCTCACCGTTCAGTTAGTCTTGTTACAATGTCTGGGACTAACATAGAATAGAACAGAACTTACCGAAAATTTGCCAGATATGGTACAGACACCTCATACGCGGTGTGAAATGGTGTCTGTTATGGGAGAAGAATATTCACTAATATTCACTATTATTATTATTATTATTATTATCAGGCGGTCTTTTTATTACTCTTGGGATTTTCTCATCATAAGCAAAGGGCACTCTGCAGGCGAGCAATTGTCGAAAACAAATTACCCTTGGTCATGGTCACTGAATAAGTGTCACGTCTGTGTCAGAGGTGCCGCCGATTGGTAAAAAGCAATCTCACTTTGTTTACTCGTCGAATGATCTCACCCGGAACTCCGAAAAGCGACTGCCCCACCCTCGGCTATTAGGCAACTCTCGACACAAACAATACCTCGAACCAGTGCCATTTCCTTGACACAATGCAGGTACAGAATCCCGTCAGTCTTGCAGGCTTACCTGCAAATTGGGTGGGCTGTCTGTTACCTGAATAACCAGGCGGTTTTGTTTCTCTTGGATCGCTTGGGTATTTTCACCATNTTTCACCATTATAATCTGAGCCAATGATTTCACTTCTACTTGATGGGACCTTTGAAAGTGGCCGTTTCCTTTTTTTGTTATCGCTGGAGTGTCGCTGTTTTTCATCACACAAATTTTGGATATACTTTTGTATCAATAACGGTGAGCTAAATGATAATCTACAACACGCTCAGTTTAACTTCTGTGGAATATTCCAACGAACCGTCATCAAGTGCTTTTTCTCGTTTTGTGAGAAATAAGGCTAAAAGGATCCCCAGAATTTCACATCGTAAATGAAAAAAAACATCGCGCTGCCTGGAAAAGTGCACTTGCGCACCGAAACCTGAAGATCATTGTTTTCCGATAAATTTGACGTCAAATGTCTGCTCATTTCTTTCTAAACTATCGGACATCGGTCTTCCGATTCACTACGGAGAGTACTCCAAACGTTCTGTGCGACTTTTTCAAGAATCTTGGTTACAAGAATCCGTCAATGACGAATTGGTTCAGATTCCAATTATTTCGAGTGGATAGACTTCCAGGAAGAAAACAAAAATTTGGAGGCGTCATCACTTATGTGCCCCGGTCTTGGTGTGACTCCACCAAATGCATATTCACTCACGGCTTACAAAACATTTCTTGTATTCCTGTGGAATGTAAACCACGTTTTCTCCTGCGTTACTCCTCGATCATCTTTTCAAGCCTATACATCACTCCTGACTGTACTCCTAGTGAGTTGTCTACCTTCCTGGATGTATTCTATTCAATCAATTTGGAGAAATCTGCCACATCTGTAATGATCGTTGCTGGCGACTGCAACAGATCTGATGTGAGTTTTTACACACTTATATCCCTTCAGAACATTGTTACCTTTTCCACTCGAAACGATACCTCTATGGACCACTTTTTCGTTAACAAACCATCTTTTATCCATGCCTTCAAACGTGCACCAGTAGGCAATTCCGATCACTGTCTGATTAACGTTTTACCTATAATGCATGGTAAATGCAAGCCACAAATCCTGATGAAGAATGATGCACGTAAGATACGTTTACGACAAAATAATCTCACCAATTTGATGAAATCAGCATCCAAGGCCGGCGGTACGGACTTAGAACAACTCTCCGATCCTGATATTTCAGTCTTCTGTGAGAACCTTACCAATTACCTCAACTATTGTTATGATATGTGCCGCCCCCAAGAAAGGATTCCCCTACAGTCCAACTGCTTCATCTCCGATAGACTGAAATGGTTACGAAGGCTGAAAGAAAGGGCGTATCACTCGAGCGATAAAGTGACGGTCAAATCTGTCAACTTCCACATCAGAAGCGATCAATCAATTGTATGCTGACACCGTGCTGGGAAACAAATCCTGCCGTCAGCTTTGAAACGGACTGAAGTTGCTCTATGGTCGTTCAACTTTACTGACTGCAGTCTCATGTGATATCAATGAGCTCAACAAATCTTTTGCTTCAGTGAAAAACGTTGTGCAATCTCCACTGAGTCCAGACACAATGTCACTTGATTTCCACCTTCTTGTGTCTTTCACAATAGAGCAAGTTTTAAAGGACTTAAATGCTATCAATGGAAATGAACCCGCTGATCCTGATGGGTTATCCTCAGTGGTCCTTAAAACATGNCTTCATTTATCTTTAATACATGTCTGTCAGAAGGAAGACTAGTTAACACATGGCGTGATATTCGCATCACTCTAGTACCTTAGAAAGAAAAGAGTAGTTATCTGCCTATTGCCTCATCTTCAGTATTGCTTAAGACTTTTGAGCGTATTATTATTAAGCACCTATCCTCTAATCTTGATTTTCCCGATTCCAATCAGTGTGCCTATTGTAAGCGTCGCTACACTTTAGATGCAGTTGCTCGTCTTATACATTCTGTTTTATCCACTATAGACCAAAAACAGAAATTGTTCACGTTTGTTTCTTGACATACACAAACACGTTTAACTCTGTGGACAGAAACATCCTATTTACACTGTTACGGCAACATAATCTCCCGCCACATATTTTGAATTAGATAGATGCACGACTATTTTACCGACCGAAGCCACTTCACTTGTCTCAATGGTATTAGGTCTTCCACCGTTATTGTAAACCAGGGTGTAATACACTGTGCAATTCTATCCCCTTCACTGTTCTCCTTTTACATCCAAAACTTTCCGGTCATTCCAAATGTTTTCACTTTAAATATGCCGATGACATAGTAGTTGGGTTTGCATCTAACAACCACAACCCTTCAACTAACCCCTTTCAATCAGCCATAAGTTCCATTTCTGGATAGTCCGATGGTGTTAACCTTTCTTCAAACCCCAATAAATGCATTGAAGTTTGTCTTCCATTGACCGAAGGTCATCAACACTTTCTGGATCATCTGTTCCCAATATCTTGATCATTAACTTCAAATTTGAAAGGTCAAATCATCTCAAATATCTTGGGGGGTTTCGCGTCTTCTGAACTCAGATGTTCCTATCACGTACAACAAACATTTCTTAAATTCAGAAAGTTGATCTTTTATATTTCACGCCGTTGGCATCTGAGGGTGCCATTGTATACCATCTCCAAATTTATTTTCTCATGCGTTTTATGTCATTGGACCTACTGCTCTCCAGTTATCTTTCCCATTCCAATGTCCAAGGATTCATATTAATTAATAATGAATAATAACAATAATAAATATTAAATAATTAGACGCTGTATCTTATGAGGAGCTGGTTGGTTTCATTGTCAACTTACTCCTTAATGCGTGTGACCGTCTGTGCGACTCCATCTTGTCCGATGTGCCACATCCCTTACACACAGCCCCATCTAGCTCCATTTCAAATTCTATATAGCTCCATTTCAAATTCTATAACCCGCAATAAATTTACACCTTTATATAGTCGTACCACTGCTTTTTACAACTCCGCGGTACCTTGTCTATCACGTTTGTTATTTCCCAGGAAGAGAATATCAAATGGACTTATACACAGTCTAATGTAAATTTTCACGTTGAAATTTTCTTTATCTTTTTACGCGTTCTCCTCGTCTATTCATTATCCTCGAAGCAAATATTTGTCACATCTTACAGCTCATTTTTGATCGCGCGCATACCAAAGCAAAAGCGATAACATTATTTTCACTGAAAATTCTGTCCACATTGGAAGAATAAAGTACACTTTTGACCTGACTTGATTTGTCTCAACGCGTGGACGTTGTGAGGTTTGAAGTTACAAAGTGAAACAGAGAGATACGTTAAGTGTTTGTGTAGCCGTGATGACGGAAAACCTGGAGAGGGAGGTCACCATAGGCCTGTATCTTCCACCGGTGCTGAACACAGCCCTTGGAATAGAAACCTACGTCTTTGGTAGGCAGTGTCTCGGCACTCTGTTCCTTTGAGCATCAGGTTATTCAATGGTTTGTCACTTGGGAAGGAAGTTGAAGAGTGGTTCTGTGAAATCCCTGCATGAACAGAACACGATGCCCGCGTTGGTTGACTCGAGTCCTAAAGAGGAACGAAACACCTAGCAACTGTAACCACTCAAAACCATGTGGTTATTGTTTCTTTCATGAACGATGGATCAAACCTCAAGCTTTACCTTTATTCATCTCCTCTATGAGCCACGAATTGGCATATCTGGTCAAAGATAATGAGAATCTAATTGAGAGTGAAGAACGGACAACCACGACAGTTGTTATGCGGTACTTTTGCACCTACAACAGGGGTGGGGTGAGGAATCTCAGCGATTCATTGCTTGTGAAGTTGTGGGGCACACCTAAGGGGTTGGTGGAAGGGGTGGGAGGTGGGAGTAGGTAAAACACCATATGGAATGGGGCAATTTACACATTACCGGTATGATCCAATATCAACCAATTCATTGCGCAGTGATTGCAGTTTTAACCATTCATAGCAAACTAAAAGCACTGGCATTATGTGCTCGAGACACACACGCGAGCTGGCCAGCACCAGATTGCTGGTGCATCCAAATGCAATCAATTAGGATGACAAACACATTCTTATCTCACTGGATAATCCAAGGCAAAGATACACTTGACCCTAAAATGATATTGACAAAGATTCCCTCCCAGCTTTGGTTCAAACAACTTTACTCGTTGAGACAACCCTCTGGGCAATGATATCCGGTTTTCTGGAGTGTTAGAAACACAAGTAAAGTAATGTCTTCACAAACCATGATTGAACATGCTGTAAGATAATCAATCTTTTCCTATCGATGGTAACTAATAGTATTGAGAAGGATGATGAACGTCGTGATTGAAACGCGAACACAACTTTTGTTACATAGCACACTCTGTATTCTATTAGGCAATGCTTCCTGGTTGATCGAACACGTGAAGAGTTTCATTGCAGTTCTCGCCCACTCCACCCCCATCAAAGCCTAACGGTTCAGACCATGGAATGGATATATATATATAGAATGGATATATATATATATATATATATATAAGCACTGCAAGTACATATAACAGTACCCGCTTGCTTGGCGGGTTCGACACGTTGTTAGACAAACACACAGTAGCGAACACATCGGAATGTTGTAAGAAATGTAGAACCGGCTATTTAGAACTACAGTTGGAGCAGTGTCCATGCTGAAATGAGCGAACTTTAGTTTATGATCATTATCATAATCGTCCTAATCAAACCTAATGGGCATTACACGGATCGTGCAGTTCCAATGTTGTTTTAATACTTCTTGCGTTAATGTACTTTATTTTTCCGTTCTTGTACCGGTCGATGTAAGCATGTAGTTCAACAACTGTTTCTTATCGCACAACGACGATTTCTGTACCTGTCTGTGGGACAGAATTGGCTTTCTTCATAACAATATTGTTCACATTGGTGTTGTGGCCTCGTAGCTCAGCTGCTAGAACGTGCACTGCGTACAAAAGCGTGAGTGGCGTCCAATCGTCGGTTCGAGTCCCACCGAGGCTCCTGAACTCAACTTAGAATAACAATAATATTTCTTTGGGGTAGGCGGGTAGGCATCTTGGGGGGAAATTCGGGATTATACAGTGCATGGCATGAAAGAAACCAAGTGAGGGAGGCGGGGGACACAAAACACCTAAGCCGTAGTTAGACCAGACGGAACTTTGCCTGAAGTGATCGAACCAACAGTTTTCATTTTTTGTTATAGATCCGCAAATCACATTTCACTGCCTTGCTTTTGGCTGAACACGTTGTCCATGAACTGGACTGAATGCCAAATTCAAAGGGGTAACATCATTGGCATTCACTGGCAAAAGCAATAAGTGTTCTCCTATTTTGGCATTCAATGGTAGCCGCACATTCACCGGTCTAAGCTGTAATCCAAATTAAATCAACGTTTTTCACTGCATGCAAAAGATACCCTTCAGTCAATCCTCAATATCGGTTCTTCGCAAAAACTACCTTTTTTTCGGATGAACGGTCATACCAATGTCGTGTTAATTTGATGTGGTCTTTTTTAATTGCTCTGTTTTGCTGTCTCGTGGGAGAATTTCTGCTGATTTATGCAAACCAATCACCATCTTCAAATGTAAAAGCACTAACACGGATCAGTCACAAGGATATCTTAATTATGCATGTTTCCAAGATGTCTACTCGAACTAATCCTATTTTAATGAAGAAATAGTGTCAAATTGCTTTAGTAATTTTCACAAAGTGATGACATTTCGGCCGTGTAGCTCAAGCGCACGTGTTTGATATGCTAACCCGAAGGTTCACGGTTCGAATCCTGACAAGGACATAAAATTACACACCACTCGCGAGTCCAAAACAGGAGGAAACAGCTGTCCCAGTGCTCCTTGTTGGTCACCACAAAGATCTACATCACTTGGAAATTGATAAGCTCTTTATTTGGACATATATAGATATATTTTATTAGCCACACACTTAAGAACGATGTTTTAGGGTTACTATTCAGTTTCAATAAACATGTGCGAAAAACTTTCATTAGGCAAGGATGTTCGACACGATTTGCTAGCCGCGTAATCAGAAATTGTTCCCGAAATAAAACAGTGATTGTTTGGTGTACTTACGCTGCAGCACATGACATAATTCACTGTATCGCATACCGAACACTCGCGTTTCAATAAGACCAGAGCTTACACAAATATGAATATTGGTCAGACAATTTGAAAGCAAGCAGTAGACCCAATCCAGTTAAGGTCTAATGTCACTTTACTTTGTCGAAATAAGCGACTGCTAGCAAAATATTCTAACACATTTCTGTTGATTTATTGATTTCTATTTCCACACTCCACGGGCCGGTTCTATCTTGATAAGTTGATCAATTTTATAACTTTTTTCGATGGGAATCTTGCTAGGGAATGTCCATGTTCGTGGGACTAGTGCTGTATAATGAATGTTCAACTGAGTTCGATATGTATTCTGCTACCCGAGTACACCGTATTTCTGGGGCGTACATCAGTTGGTGTATAGTAAAACTGAATTGTCCAAATCGAGTAAGACTTACAAGTGAATACGCATGGAGCTCAATCAGACGATGCTGATGGGTTAAGCTTTAATGGTCACCAAATGATCACCCCAGAAGAGGTGTGTTCGAATCCCACCACCGTCCGCTGACCTGAGTCGTTCTCCGTGTGACATATGACAGCCCTTGACTGACTGCTGTCCATGTGCTTAATGTAGGATTTGATTCAATTTCAAATGGGAATTCGTCGTGTCCATTGTAAATTAAGCGTGAACTGAAACGTTAGGAAGTACTGGACAGCTGTTTTGATCTGGTTGGGTTTCGACAGCAGTGCAAATCTATCGACCCAACTGGGGACCGAACCCGAGACTTCATGTGCAGAACGTAAGCATGCTACCCACTACGCCACCGAGCAGCTGAACAGACCGTTTTTCATTGTTCATTTACACGAAGTTTAATCAAATCCTCCATTACGCACATGAAATAATCAATCAGGTTGTGAATGTTTCTAACCGAGTCATAACCCCGGAGGCTAGTGCTGAGTTGAGCAGGGTCCGTGGCCCGCAGCAAACTCTCAAAGATGGGTTGTGCTTTATCGTTTGAATGGAAAATGAAAGGGAACGGTGTGGTCAGCTGCTCGGTGGCGCATATATATACATATATACATATATATATATATATATATATATATATATATATATCTGTGTGTGTATAGTTTACACCGCGAGCAAAGAAAGTGATCACGTCTATGTAAACGCTTCTGTCTGAGCTGTGACCCCATCAAATATGTTTTCCAGAAGATTTGCAAATCACAATAATACAGCTGGATCTTGACGGTTGTTTCTGTCGGCCGTAATGAACCCAAAGCACAACTGAATGTTGCCGAGGCCTGGCTCTTTTTTCCTTTCTACATTTGACTAACAGTTAAAAAATGATGCGTCTAAGTCTCACTNGTCTCACTACATAAGAATCAAGTATTTTGACTTATTCATACTTGTGCTTGTGTGCTGATACGATCAGACGACTGGGATATTGACAAAGCCTCGTACAACAAAATTATGTTTTAAATAAACTCAAGTTTATTGTGAATATTACTGTAATGGGTTTGATTCTCGGAATTTCAAATCACATTTAGGTCCCCACCAAACTGACAGCAACAAAAGATAATACAAAGCATTCGGTTTCAGCCATTTTCATAAAGCTAGGTTTCCGGTCAACAATCATGATATATCCATATCAACGTTCAAAGCATACGAGCGAGTCATTCCAACCATATAACAACTGTTTTACTTTAATCAAATGAAAATGTATCGGTGCACCTCAATTAAAACCTTAATCGAACGAAATCGTCAATATTAACATAACGTAAATACTTTTATTGCACTCATAGGACACTTTTCAATTTTCGAATCCTAACTGGCGATAATCCGTCAGGAAACATTGCACTGTATGCCACAGAGAACGATATGAGGCATACACAAATTTCAAGAACTCTACTGAACAACATCTCGCTCGGTATCGATATTGAATATTCAAATGTTTTTCTTACAATAAATGTACCTATGCTATTTTTTTAAATGATGCAAACATTAAACTCACAAGGGTAAATATTTGTCTATCCTAACTCATATGTTTGCACAACGGCAATCGATAATTATTGACAGTACCTAGATGATTGATTGATAAACAAAATGTGCTACATTAAGCAAAGGATCCGTGAACAAGCACAACTAGCTAGAACCCCGGGTATACACGGTCTGTAACCGTTGAAAAAGAGCCGTCACTTGTGAAAGTTCAAATTATTAAAATGAAATAACTTCGATCCCATGTGGATCGTGAATCCATGATTTCATCCCATATTCAGAACAATGCATGCGGTCATATAAGATATATTACCATTAAGAAGCGATTTCTTCGTTATCGGATTTGAAAGAGGTCAAATAAATAATTCGATAATATTAACTCGTGTAGATACGAAAAAATCCCAATTCCCAACTACAAAAATATGCTGCGTTTCCAAGTGCTTCATAAAATTAGGATGTACTGTCCAAGGGGAAACGGAAAACTAGAAAACAATATCACTCAACACAATAAGACTAATTTTGTTATCAATTAAGTCGCGCAAATATTAATTTTTCATTTGATTCACCTAATCCCAGTCTGGTTTGGCCTCTCAATCACGGTTTACCTTTTTTCACAAAGTATACGTGATCCATAATAGTGACATTTTGATATCAGTTGGAGGTGGGCAGATGAGGTTTTTTCTCAGCACTTGTCAAATCGATGATGTGAATAGTTTCTCAAGTGGATAACTCGACCCGAGTCAAATAAAGTCAAGTCAAAGTGAGCTTTATGCACCCGGAGAGTGAATTCTCAGCGATTTTTCACAACAATACAATGAATAAAAAACGACAGCAAACTGCAAGCATGAAGACGCTAGTAATAGATTAAAATGAATAAATCAACTAGTTCATGAGGTAATCAATCAAACATGTATCAATTGGTGCCCTATTTACTGAAAAGCGAACAAGAAAAGAGAGGATGCTATTTCTCGATGTGACGGTGCTTGCGGGAAGGAGCTTATATTGGGAGCGGGTATGAGGTTTTGACATGGATTTCATAAGTTCATTGTGCAAACAGTAATCTTCATTGTTCAAGATTGTGTGGACTATGCTTTTACATGCTTCGATATGTTCGCGCACAATAAAATCAATCAGGACATCTCTGGCTTGGCCATTAAATCGGGATAGGAGTCGCTTTTTGTGCCTCACAATGGAATGGTGAACTGATTTGTGTTTTTTGTTTTGTGTTTCTCTAGACAATGTCATTGATAACAGAGTAACTGTGCTTTTCCGACGTTCTGTCCCATACACCACGTCTGATAATCACCCAGAACTGAGATTACAGTTACGCTGTGACGAAAGGTGAGATAACCAACCCAGAGTGTGTTTGCTTCTAATACCAAGAAGTAAATTTGCCACGTCAAATACATCAAGTACAATTTTTCACAATACTACTCTTGGGCCGCTTATCAGTAATCACTGATGCACGCATCAATGTACTGCGGCTGAACTGGGACAAAAGACTGTGCCTATGCGAATGAGAGATACACGGTTCAAATTGGGGTATGGGCGATTTGAACTTATCATACCGAGATTGTGAAATGTTAAGTAGCCTCTCTGAGATTGGAACCCACAACGCCTTAGCTTGTGTACAGCGCGCGACAGATATTGTACAGCCATCTCGTTCACGTTCCACCTGACCTTATACAATTTTGAGCACGACAGGCAGTCGCTCTGGCATAGAATCCATCAACTTGACTACAAAACAGAATTCCACAGTTTCCTCTAACACATCACACACCATTAACATTGACGACCAATGTCGGGGGAGATAACTCATCCCTGTTTCTGATACACCGAAACGTTTTCGATTAAATTAAAATCCCAGCTACTCCGCGGTAATTGAATGAATTGGACATTGAACTTCACCCCTACAAAGATTGCATAAATTTTGGAAGATAATATTTAATTAGGTCTAACGGATTTCTATTACAAACCTCAAACAAGAAAATATACCAACCTTCATCTCTGAAGGATAGGACATTCGCGAATGCATTTGAAGAGTAGCAGTTACCGAAAACCTCCGTTATCAGTGCAAACATCTTGCGATTTCCCGATTGGTGTGTGCAGGGGACCAATAACAAGGCTCTCGGTATTTCCTTTCGTTCTAACTCACCAGACGGGATGAATATTTGCCTCTTTTGACAGGTAAAACAAAATTGTTTAGAAAAATAGCTCAGCAGATCAGCTTTTACCGCATGCTGAATTAATCTTTCGGCACCATCGAGATAAACCCATTCCCAAATGGGTGGGACACGCGATTTGAAATTGTTGGTAAAACCAATACGTCCACTGCTTTGTTGGGCACTCTATAATGACTTCATATCACATAACGTCAGCTGCATTTTTAAATCGAGCCATCAGTTGTCAAACCAAGGCATGAGGAAAAAGCTACTGATCAAGCCAGACTATCCTGCAGATTGGTTTTGTTTGACTGTTCTGTGCTGCTGTCAAATAAAACCATCTTCTTGCTTTGATGTGATCGGTTTTCTCCCTCGATTCGTATCTTGATGAACAAAATTCCTTGAACATGCAACAAATTGGACTTATGTTCACGTCATAGCACTTCCACACGACAAAAACTGAGTCATCGGATGTATGAGCCTCTAGATTAATTTGCCTCTAGACTTCAATTATGTACCAAAAGCTTTCGAATATTTGAACCGGTTTGGATAAGGTAACATTACAAGACATACACCTCAAGCTCAACTTTCAAAGATCATCTTCTATGCTTCTTGGATTGTGTTCTCAGTTCTTCCAATATTGTGGATAGTGCCTGATTAGTTTATAGCCAAATAATTCATCTATTTAT
>UZAN01056038.1:0-13945 GCA_900618425.1 Echinostoma caproni | reverse complement strand
TAGCTAAAATGCAGCAGTCGAAACCGGCGCACAAAAGTACACAACGAATGGTTGTACGAACTGAAAAGAACCAAACCACCAAACGCACCAATTTTCCCCTACCACGTTTAGATGACAATCGGGGTCTACAAACATTCTCCCTGTACGCCCATCGAAGAAGCCAGACACTAGAACGATTTGGTGGATCGTAAGTTCAACTGCTTCACACCTGACAGAAACAGACACCACCGTGGAAATGATCGAATCGTCCCCAGTCCCGAGTTCGGATTGCCATTCGGATCAAAATGGCTCTTACGTGTTTAGGCACAGTTGAAACGATGCAAATCGGCCTATATGACCTGTTTGTCTTTCCATGCTCAAAACGATTTTGTGCACGTGTTTGAACCTTCTGTGATCCACATCTCCAGGCCACAAGGAGACACAACAATCTGATGAATGCAAGTTGATTTGTTTTCGTTCCATCCAGATACACCTCACCCAGTGTAATCGGTGCCACGGTTGTAACCCGTCCTCAACACCATTATTTTCTTGCTGGCATGATTGTTAACTGCTTTGCCCTGTAACCCGATTGACTCTAGACAGAATGTGGTAACGGTAGAACTCAAAACAGAAGAACAACCGAGAGTAAAAATAACTAATTTGAAACAAAGTCTGAAATCGCTCAGTTGCACTACCAAGTAGCCCCAAATATCTAATACCGATAGCACCATCGGAACATGATAAACAAAGGGTATTGGTGTACGAGTATACTCACAGTTTTGAAGTATTTTGACGGTCTTCTCTGTTCGCTATCTTCTCATGTCCACTGCTTGCATCTTCCTTTGATCGTTGCCAGATCTTGCAAGTGCGTGGAGATATTGGGACCACAGGAGGCTGGGCTGCTGGCATAAGTCCCAGAGCTGTTGTCGTACTCGTCCCGGTGGAGTGTTTCTCCAGGGGTACCGGTTTCTCCGAATGAAAGAAGCATCCATCTCCCAATTCAATGATTGGGAATTTTCTCTGGCAGCGAGTACAGTTCTGTTACATGCAAAATAATAGTTCAGGAGATACGTTGGGAATGTAGATGTATAGAATAAACCTATAAATCCATAAATAATCACTATAAATAACGAAAATTCCAAAACATTGGCACGTATTTCGAAGACTTGCATGTCAATAATTTTTTGATTTACTAACCACACTACTGAAACCTTGACCAATAGCCATTTATTGGTGTGTAAAAATTGTAATTCAACAATGGGTTGGAAACCATGAGATGGAAACCTTGAGATGGGCCATCGACCAGTTAACAATAGTTTCTTGGAAACTACAACCACTCGGTGGTTGTCAAGCGGTAAATATCACCTAATTATCGCTCTGGAGGACGTGATCATTCACTATATGACAATTAGTTTGTCTCACGTCAATGAACTGGCGTATTTACATAGGCCGGTAGTAACATATCATTTATTCATTACCTGTGCGGTGATCAAACAGAATGCACGATCTTTTAAGCAGTCCGTGAAATTAATGCACTGCCTCGACCACCTGATTCTGAATCTCAAACTCAACAGAACTTAGTTCTCTTTCTTATATCAAGATTGTTAAAAGTTCAGTGGCCACGGTGGGATCCGAACCCACGCATGGACGCCGCCTACACTTTCGTACAGCGCACGCTCTACCAGCTGAGCTACGAGGCCACAGAGATAGCACTAAGCAATGAACCTTGCCTTAGAAGTTCATTCGGTGGACTCCAATGAACTTTAAGGAAAACCTGTCGGGCAGTCAGCTTACATGCTAGCTGGTGGATGCTATATGCCTCTGTAAGTTGGATGAGTAACTCAAATGTGAAAAGCTCAGCTGGTAGAGAGTGAGCTGTACAAAAAAGTAGGCGGCATCCATGCATGGGACCGAATCCACTGAAGCTACTGAACTTTCACAATCTGTACATAAAAATATTCAAATCTGCCAAACAACAATATGAGGAACTAACTTCATTGTCTCACCTGATGCATATAATTAAACGATTGATAATTGTGGGTGAACAATCTGTTTCCGGTGATTTATTCACTAACCTCTTACAGATATTTCCCTTGAAACATAAACAACTGGTTTATCCGTAAGACCAAACACTGTGTACCAATTCGTGTCCGACTATGGGGGCAGGTTATTGTCAATTTTGTACTGAACCCTATGGTCCGGGTGTTGAACTAATTGACCATCCACTACTATCTCACATCATTCATCTGTTGATGATGATGACTAATAAAGTTGACTAGTAAACTCTGGGCGCCTGGATCAGTTTCTGCTTTGCATACAAACTTAATTTTACCATGTAGTTTGTGATGAAAGTTGCAGTGGTTGTGTCATAAGCATGAAATCTTGGGGGAATTTATAACAATAGAATAATGTATTTGAATGTAAATTAAATGAGTAACGCAAGTGATGGGTACAACAGCCGGTCAAACAGAAAAAAAATACTATTAGGTAGTAAACGAGATCTATTTGTCAGACAAATCGCTGTTACAACGGGGAAAATCCAATAATGCGAAACCTTCTTTAATGCCCATATTGTTGAGCCATAATGCCTTTGGGGCTGTACGATGGTAATCTCTTACACTAACAAATTGCCTATATGCAAGTGATCTCTATTCTATTGAGCCGGAATATGATCAAATTTGACTTCAGGTGAAGATGAGTCACGTTTGTAGGTATTGCCAGGTTTAAGACCGGACTAGTTCCAAACTGTTAATGACACAATAATCTTTAAACAGTGAGAATTGGAGCTAAACCAAGCATGCAATTTATTGGGGTTTCACAACTGGAACTTCCAGCTTAAACAATCCTGATTAAAAATACAACGAATGGGTACGCAACCACCGCATTTCATTGGAGTATGTATTCTGGTCAGACAGCTGGTGGCAAATTTAGAGTACCTAGCACATTCTATCACTGAATCGAACTGATGGCTTTTGAAGAAGCAAACCCTCCTGGATCTAGCACGCCGTCTTGTAATGGGGCTTTTCGGATTACACCAGATGAGTCGTTGGATTTTAAACCTCGCTAAATCTCATTATGTTGACTTTTCGACCCACTTTCTGTATGTGTCAATATTGTTCACTTTATTTTTCATCCTAAATCAAGGTTAATGAAAAAATCTATTTCCAATAATAAAATACAAATCGTTTAACATACCTGCATATTTATGGTAGCCCATAATTTCCAAAATACCAAACGCCAGTTGCCCAACTCTCGAAACCAACGAGTTAATAGGTCAGTAGCTGAGAACGTGCTTGACTTTTCCACTAAAACTATACAGAACTAATTAAAAAGTACACAACATACCGGCAGGAGAATGCATTGTACTATTGGTGTTGGATGTGGACGGTATACGACTTGGTAAAGAAGTGGACATACTAGATGGAGTTCGTGGATTTGTGATCGATCTGTGCGGGTAGATTTCATCTTGCTGAATTGGATCGAAATAACCGGATCCGTGACAGGAGGAGGAGCGTCGGACAATTGGTCCAATATGCGTCACCAATTCCGGGGATGTCATGGTAGGTTGATGCACGGGTATTATCTGTCCCGAACGGCTAATTACCCGACGCCATGGAAGGCATGGAGCATGAATGGCCGTGTTCTGAGTGAGAATANTGAGAATACGCTCACAAACTGCACACCTAGGTGATAAAGATTGTCACGAGAGAGCCACTTTACATGTACTGATATAAAGGAACTGTGAGGAATACCTCTAGACGAAACTTTAGTAGTCTACAAGTTGCTTGCTTTTAAAGAACACAGGAAAGGATCCTTAGTGCTTAAAGACATCATGTGATTCTTACCATCCAGTGACCATCCAGTAAGGTAAAATAGCAATTCGTTAAGGAGTTAAGTTTTCAGTTGAACACCCTATCCCTCGTCACTGAGGAATGAGCCTCCAAAGAGGACCAAAGGTTAGCAGTTACAGACAGTTATACAAGATTACTCCCATCACATTTCAAAGAAACATCAGATCCCAAGTACGAAGACGGGAAAAGCCGAGAAGAAATCACTCATAAGCCTCACTTGTTATCGTGATTGTTGTACGAAATCATATATATAAGTATATATATATATATATATACGGTGAGCGGACAATTCAAACCCAACGGTAATTCGTCAAAAAAAGCACAGGCTGTTTTGTCTATCCCAGATATCCTACAGGGGATAAAAAACGACAAATGGTGTCACAAAATCGTGCTGTCTTGAACAAACAGACAGCACTACCATGATTTGGAGCTTGTGGCTTTTTTCAATCAGTAAAATTGAAAATGACAAACTATTGTATCGTGTAGGTGAAATGTGCGTAGAAAGACTTAGAGAAAACACGTGGAGTAATTTGTGGTTTAAAAATGAGTGCCCCGGGGGAGTGAACAAAAAGAGCACATACAAACTAGTCTTTTAAACCGTTACATAACAATAGGAAGTCGATTTTTATTTTAAATTGTAACATTATGAGGCCTCTCATGAAAGATTGCTAAACCATCTAAAATTGAATGAGAAGGGGAAACCAGCAACAAGCTTGTGCAATAAAAGGTCAACAAATGTCACTCTAGGTCCATGATTAGTTCACTTTACTCATCATGCTTCAATCTTTTGACTTCGTCTGTTTTATAAATGACTGAACAATCAGTATTGCCAAAGGGGTCACTGACAACCATAGGGTAGTCAAGCGATGTGAAAACTCAAGCAATTGCGGTAAGGTACAATTACACAATAATCAAGCTTATGCGATGACCCCATATGCAGATAATCTCCACCGCTCCCACATTCGATCCTCACAGTTAAAGTTTTATTATGTGAATTGCCTACAACCTCATGCTTCTCTTGTCCCCCTGGAATATTTACGCAAACTGAATCCTTTATCAGTAAAAGTGGTACATACCACAGAGTTCCAGGTAAGAGATAACACAATGTAGTCTTCAACGAATGTGCATTGTAAATTGTGTAGGAATGCGAGATGTCCTAGGATCTCCTAAATTCTCTGCTTGAACGATTCAACGGTTAGCGTACAAACGACATGCGATGAAAGAGCGTTCAAAGTGATGCACACTCGGACTGCAAAAGATTGACAATAGTGCCGATATCATCGCTAACCGACTTTAATTTCGCCAGACTCAATCTGTTCCCGATCCCACTGAAGTGCAAGCGATTGTACGCTCCAAGTCTCAACGTCCAAACATTTAGATCTCACCACTGAACCACAGATATTTGTTCAGTTCAGTTCACTTTGTACAGTCATTAACCATGCACTGTTGTGCACCAGTTTTGGTTGCTGTCTTTAGCTGAACATTTCAATCAACAGTAGAAGAAAGACGGGAAAGTTGAAAGTAGAGTCGAACAAAAAATAAAGAATTTCAGCGATCTAAGGTTGCAACAGAACTGAGAAGATGCACGCGAGCCACTGTTTGAGACAGCCATATCACTCAGTGTCCCTAACCATCGGTTAAGATCACCCCGAACTCCCCATCTAGGGAGCCTAATGGAACCTATGTGACCTAGTCTCCTGGTTAGGATTTTCATACCTTCGTGCCAAGTCTTAGGTTTAACGTCTTTAGCTTTATTCCACCCACTACCTGCCTCGGGAAACATCGCTCGCCGTGGCAACCCATTTGGTGACATGAGTAACGCATGTCCCAAACAACGTAATCTATGGAGATCGACCACTTGCTCGAGTGCACGTCCGTGGTTACCTAAAACTCTACGCCTAACCTCAGCATTGCTATTCCGGCTGCCCCACCAGATTCGTGCAATGCTGCGTAGACAGTGGTGTTCAAACACCGACAGTCTATCTTTATCCTGTTTTCTCAATGACCAAGTCCCAAGTCAGCAAATGCCAACCGAACCTTCTGTATGCGAGCTGACACTTCATCCGTGATACGCCCACCGGGTGAGATGTAGCTGCCCAAACAGCAAAACTTATGCACTTGGTATATTGCTTCCCCAGTTAGAGTGAGGCTGGGTGCTGAACCAACCCAGTCTTGTGGTAACATTTTACACTTTCGAAGGTGCAAAACGCATACCGAACATGGTCACACGAGCACTCGAGCTATTCATAACAGCTTGCAACTTCCCTGCATATTCGCTTAGCAGCACAATGTCATCTGCATACTCCAACTCAGACAGTTTTACACCTGCAATTAAATCGATGCCGCTATTCTCGCACGAGGATAGGGCTGTTTCCATGATCGAATCCATAACAAAGTTGAATAGAAAAGGAGAGATAAGGCGACCCTGACGAACATCACTTTCCGTGGTGAACTCGGGCGAAAAAGTGCCGTAAGCCCGAACTCGACTCTGGCTATTAGCATGAAGGGCTTGTAATATTGAAATTAACTTCTTTGGCACACCTTTCAGAGAAAGGCAGCGCCAGAGTTTAAAGCGGTCGAGTGAATCGAAAGCCGCTTTACGATCAAGATAAACAGTTCTTTGTGGCTTGCACTTTATGAGGTTCGGCAGAGAAACGCTCACAGGTCCGCTAGGAAACTAAAAGCAGTAACTGTGTGCAGTAACGATTGTTTCTATTGGCTGAAACGGGTTTTTGAAAGCATGTATTAATAGGCCTATTTTTTACAATAGATCAGGTGAGATCAAAGAATGTCGTTTAGCACCCATCATCAACTGAAACAAGTGGCTTTGCATGCAGCAGCACAAACAACTACTGAAAACATCGTTTCCACATTGCGAAAGAAAAACGTTTACAAACTGTTTACAAAAGGGGAATACATGAATGACAATGCCTGTCAATCGGTCAACTCACTGAAACAAACGCGATGCATTTTCCGGGCATTCTGATGTACTGTAGTTCGGATCAAATAGTTTTTCAATCTTTCGAAAAAATAGTTTACTGATACAACGGGATACGATCATTTTTTGGGGGGAAATCACTTTTTAATACCTTTTGATTTTATCCTTTCTGTCCTTGATCTTTTCCAGTTCTGCAACACTCAAATGATCTACAATACTGTATGATTTTGTTTTCCGGTATCCGTTTACTTCCAACTACTCAGAACTCACCGTCGAATGAGATTTTCATTCAAACAACCAAGTGCACAAGGACTAGCAATGATCGCATTCAAATGCTCACAGAAGTAGACCAAACATTTTTGGGACTAAATGAGGTCATCTCAAAGATGACTATGGATGCATAAACTCGCACACCTACCAATCCATCCATTTTGAGAAAATCCGAGGAGATGAGCAGAGCCAACACATTGGACACGGACAACCAACAGTCTTGATAGTTTTTCGGCTCGGAACGCCGTTTCACGTAGCGCATTAACCAATCGAACACTTTGATATCACAGTGAACAAGGATTTCCACTTCTTGAACAAACTGACCCTCTTTGATCAAATAGTCTTTGAAGTATCCCATTTCTTGCACCAAAAGCTCACGATCACAGGTAAAGTCACACTGGGCTGAAAGTGAACGGGTATGACAGGGTTCATGGCCCTTACCTCCTTTCGCTTCGTCTTGCACATGTACCGTGACTACATTCGACGGTGTTACCTTCATTTCGTTTTCCACCGAAGGTGCTGACATGATTACAAGTCGGTGTTCGAGGGGTAATAAATCCGAATTCGTCGTTTGCTGAAACCTACATTACCAGATATTGGGGTTAAATTTCAGCCCATTGAGAACGCAATGAGAAAAAATCAAAATGAGGATGATGATTTATGATTGTTATTTTTTTTATTAAGCATCTTTACAAAGAAACCGTACCGGGTGCTTGAAATCCAGGCTTCATAAAGAACTGATAAATATGAAAGCTATTTAGGAGAATGAAACATCAATCGTACATGTGTAATACATGCATACGTCTTCCTGTGGTCTAGCTCGCTCACCAGAACGGAATCACTCAACACTGTATTACACATGAATTGCACAGTGCTTCCTACCGAGGGAAAATTGCCGCTGGAGTGTTCGAAACGTGAATCAGTACTGTCGTCAACAACATGAAGAATGTCTNCCCCCCCCCCCCCCTGGTCAACCCGATGATTAGCCGAAAAGCAGCAACCACAACCGTCGTAAGGCGGGCGATGTTTGCCGAGGCACGTAGTGGGTGGAATAAAGCCTAGGATGGTCAAACCAAGAACTGGCATAAGGGTATGAAAACTCTAACCAAGGGTTTGGGTCATATAGGTCCCGTTAGGCTTCTTGGATGGCTACCTTGGGATAATCTTAACCGATGGTTAGAAACATTGATATGACTGAGTGTCGTAAACAATGATCTTCGTGCATCTTCTCAATTTCCCTGCAACATTAGCCCACTGAAATTCTCAATTTTATCTTCGGTTCTACTTTCAACCTTCTTGGCTTTCTCCTACTGTTCATCGAAATGAGCGGGCAAAAGACAGCAACCAAAACCTGCGCACGAAGCTGCATGGATAATGGTTGAACAAACTGAACTGAACTTCTTTTTCTCTCTTTAATTTTACTTTCTTTTATTGAATACACAACGATACGGTGTTTAGGAAGGGGAAGCGGCCAATCAACGGGCTGCCATGGGGAAAGTCAGGCGGAGGTAGTGGGGTTCGAACACACATCCCACGAGAAGTTAATTTGGTGACCTTAGCACCAGGCCACCACTGCCCCTGAACTGAAATGAACTGAAATGAAATGAACAACCATCGCATATCCGTGGAACATTATTGCTTTTTTGAAAAATATATCAAGTGGAAATGCAGAAAACTGTAGTCCTTGATCGATTCGTGATTAGCATCTATGAAATGGCAGCTGAATAGGTTTTTGCCCATATTTTGCAAACACTTCTTTGGCTTTCGTACCACATCTCTCTCATCATTCTCTACTGTTTTTTATTTGATTTATACGGCACTTTAAACTGGATACCAGTGTGTGCCGGGGACACTTCAATTGATAGCTTGTTCCAGAGATTGACCAGCTTATAGGATAAATTCACTCTTTCTATATTATTTTTTCGAGGTTTCAACATTTTGAACTGCTAACCCCCTTCTGCTTGGTTTGCTCTGAGGGAGAGGGGTTACAAATATGCCTGTGATAAGCTCTCTAGAACCCTGAATACCTCAGTCGGGTCGCCCATCTAGAGAAGCAACTGTCTCTCTCAGAGGTTTCGAGCAGTTGAATTCCCTATGGAAGACACTGTCGGCGTTGGGCATAGTTCTTCACCAAGCTTTGTGGCTCATCCACACATTGTTCTGTATTGAACGCCTCATTGAATGTGGGATGCCACCGCCAGCTCACAGTGCCATTCGCACTGTTAAATTACACAAATTTGTCGATGAATTAATCATACTCAAGTTTTAACTACAATACAAATTCAAAGAAGCCCATGATGTGGCTAGATATCTCCTCCGCAATATTGACGTTTATCCAACAGATGCTACTGTTCCTTTGAGTCGTCATGGGAGGCGTAAACCGTAGGACTTTATAATTTGTATATATAGATATGTATATATATTTAACACCGGTTTGTAGACAAGCATGGTGTCAACGCCACAACAATAATGACAAAAACAAAAACAGGGGGCAGGTGGATTGCGATACAGAACCAAGTGGAAAGATTGAGAAACAGTTAAACACGAGGAAATGGTAGATAGCTGGGATAAAAATATTTTGTTGTATGTTTCACCGTACACTTTTGGATATTTTTTGTGTTGTTCATTGTTTTTAATAATAATGATAACTGCTTGATGAAACCCATCGCATATTTTGCTAGCTGCATTTCTCAAAACATTACGACCACTAGTTAGGAGGCTTATTTTAATGAAGGGCTGTCTTCACAAACCATTGGAGCACATGTGGCCGTTCTAGGAATTTAGTTGCAACGCAATGGTTTCGCCCATCTTTGGGTCTTGTACAACACCAGTTCAAGTGAAATCTAAATACCGAGTACCGTAAGAACCGGTAGGTCTATACAAAGCATTTTACTCTTTAGATCACAAAATCAGAACGTTTCTAAGGAGAACTTGATTATGTAAGTGAATGAAACAGTTAAAGAAACTTATTCACTTCCAAACCGACCAGAAAAATCAGACAAGGGCGTTTTCCTAGGTGACAAAACATACCCTATGGTCAACTGTTACCTTTGGAGAACACTCGATTGGTTAACATCTATAAGGACACTTCCACCTTCGGAAAGGAACCCGTTTTAAGTGAATTATTGACAGGTCGTAGATCGACTCTAGTAAACAGATGTGCTAAATAACTTAGCGGAAAACATACGAACCATGTCTCAACATCTAAATTGGCTGTTCCAGGAGACCAAAGACCCAAAAGCAGGTCAAGCTACTGCAATTTTTATTTTCATGATCCGAGAAAAAACAATTCTTTGGTCTTAACAATGAAGTGTTCAAAGGGGACTGTACCTAGGCTTAAACTGTAGAGAAGGGAAGAAACCATTTGGAACAAAATCAAAAATATCTTGAAAGTCAGTCCAGAAGTTATCCTTTATCTTGTCAGGTGAGGTAATTGGGAAGCCTTCTGGAGGCTTCAGGGTTAGAGTAAAGAAACTGGGGTGCCTATTGTGAAGAAGTTTGAAGATGCATGAGGAATTTCTTCTTGCCCTAGAGGGATTCCCTGCCAACACCAAGTATACAAGTTTACTCAGTACCGTTATAGCGATATCATGCTACAAAATGACTACCAATGTAGCATTTTGATTTTTGACGCTTGAATCTTATTTATTATTCACAAATACTCCTTGAAATGTATAATTTTCTTACATTATTAATTTACCGTCGTTAATAAGCCTTCGGGCAAAAGCAGAGAAGTAATGTGTAAAGTTCGATAAATTGCAAGGTTAGGTAGCGATATCTTACGTAAACGATGACAGAGCTAAGTCGTTTTTGGAGCGCTTTAGTAGTCGATTTGAAACACTTTGGCTCAAAAGGACACGGAAATCTGTGAATTTATAGCGATCTGGACAACTATTTTGTAGCTTATTGCTTATCAGTATACTACGGCTATGACGAATAACTGTATATTTTTGGAATAAATATATAAGTTTACCATTACATTATTTTTTATTTATGCAAAGGGACATTTTTGGTTACATCTATATCGCGGTCGTTGCATTAACAATAGAAATCGAATTTGCGCAACGCGTGACTACGGTAGCATTCGAGATCTATCTCCTGAGGGGTAGTAGTCGTTCTAGAATTGGTATTCGACGGATGCATTTATCCACCCGGAAATTCCTTTATATTCCGACTCCAGCTATTGCTCGGGGGTTTAGTCAGTCAGTTAGTCAGTCAAAGTAAGCTTTATGCACCCAGAGGGTGAATTTTCAGCATTTTTTCACGATAATACAGTGGATTTGGTGGGATGGCATCAGACTGTGAATAGGTTAATTCAAAAAAGCGACAGCAAACTACATGCAGATAAAAAATGAATAAATAAACTAACTCATGAGGTGTTCAAACGAACCTGTAATAATTGGTGCCCGATTTACTAAAAAGCGAGCAAGAAAAGGGTCAATGCTATTTCCGTATGTGGCGGCGTGTGCGGGAAGAAGCCCATACTGGGAGCGGGTACGGGGTTAATAAGTTCGTCATGCAAGCAGTGATCTTTGTTGTTCAAGATTCTGTCGGTTTTTCTTTCACAGGTGTCGATAGGTTTGCACACAGTACAATCAATCGGAAAATCTCTAGTTATGCCACCACATCGGGACAGGAGTTTTAGAGACCTGAAAATTAATACAGAATCTTTTTCTTTTAGGCCGGGAAAGAATACAAAGGAACAGGACAGTTAATGAGCAAGGATGAATGCTAACACAAATCTGAAAATTGCGTTTGGAAGAACAGCAAGCTTTCTAAGCCTAACAGCATAAAAATAGTTCACAAACCTTGTTGTAAACGTTTTCTACGTGTAAGGTCCAAGAGATATTGTGGGACACAGCGAATTTGAGGTAATCAACAGAGTCAGCTTTAGGAATGCTGTGACTGTTAACTACTAGATCCGGTCAGTTATTAAAGGTAGTTTGACAGCGGGAGTCAGATTTAATGCTGAAGTGAACATCAACACATTTGGAAACATTAAGCAAGAGTGATCGGTCTAGAGACCAACTAAAAATGTCATTCAGACTTCTTTAAAGTTGATGAAAAGAGGCGTCAGTATTAGAGGGGCGCCCAATCACCACATTGTAAGCAGGCAGTAAAGTTAGTAGGGACAGACAGGTGGTTTATGTACCGAGGAAAAATAAGGGAGAAAAAGTGGCGCCCTGGAAGACACCAGAGTTAAAGTAAGAAGAAAACGTTTCACCATTGCGTGAGGTAAATTGCGTCCTAAAAGATAGGTAGTTTAAAATAACGTTTACCACGTCCGATCTTAAGCCGCAGTCATCATGACATTGAATTAGAATGCGACGGTCAAGCGAACAAGGGCGTTGGAGTAGTCAAGAAAAATAAGGCGAATAGCTTCAGCACTCTTATCTAAAACTGAGGCCACAGAATGGAAAACATATGTGACAGCATCAGCAGTCGGAAGGGATTTCTTATAAACAAACTGAAGAGGATGAAAAACATTAGAGAGGGTAATCGAGCGGTTAAACAACACTCTTTTAAAGACTTTCAGTAGGGCCGAGATACATGCAATCGGTCGATATTTTGAAGAACCTTTCTTGGGAATGGGCCTAATCCGGGGAGTACTCAAGCAGTCATGGATGGTTCCGGAGAACATACACGTATTAAACGGATGTTGCAAGGTTTTCAGGACAGGACACAGAACTTGCGGCAGAGCCAGATGGAGTGCAGTTTCTTGCACCACGTGAGATCCATGTGGGCAACATGGTGCTTCGACAGTCGTTTGTGTTCAAGTGTTTCCACGGTTAGACCTGCAAAAGGATTACACTGCTGACGGGCCCATCGGTAACCGAACGATATCAGAGATAGTTTCAGGGACAATGCAACAGCTCACAACCCTCCCGCTCAGGTTACCCATAAAAGGAAAGAACTTTGAAAATGTAAAGTTACATGTCCTAAGAAATCTGGAGGTAGAACGGGAATGATTAACTTTGGAAATTAGAGTGATTGAAGAGTAAAGATAAGATGCAAGGGGGCTGAATTTATGGCTTCTAGTGTGACCCATTTGATGGTGTTTCTCGGGACACTCCGGAAACGGTGTGTCCCAACATACATCAAGCATCTTTTTCAGGGCGTGCACGCTGCCACCGTTGAATATATCATTTTTCGGCTTTTTCCAGCTGTTGAAGGTACGTAGCGAGAAGAAGCTGACCCCAAAACTGCCACAGAGCTGCTTCAACGCTAACCACATCTTGCGATACCTCTGGTTGCCTAGAATAGTCTCAACATACATCCGATTTCAGCGCTGAATCTATGCCTTGATGATAATCAGGAATTATTGTGCATATTATTTCCGTGAAATATTCCACAGAATGGAATTCAAATGTAACTCAAATAATATGTTTTGAATTAATTCAAAACACATCGAATAATGTGAACCGTACAGTTCACCAATTTTTTTAACACGTACGTGTTGAAAAAGTGATGTTGTACTTAAGTATTATCCTCCGATCACGATATATCGTGATCGATACTAATATCAATACTAGTATACTTAGCTAAGTATACTTAGTATACTGGGTAGTAGTTGCAACCANTATATATATATATATATATATATATATATATATATATATATATATATGAATGTATATATACTTCGTACCGTGGTCGCAACCACTGATGATTACTCTCGAAATAAGTTACAAAGCAAAACTTATTGCAGATTTTGCACTTCCCATTTTGCACAGGAATAAATAGACTGATGAATTACAAGTGATTAAATTAACGTCGCTACGTCGACACAATAGCCGAATCGAATTACGCGCGCCTCCTTTGTAGTTAAGGTACGCCAAGGTCAGGCCAGGTCCAATCCAATCCAATCCAATCTTCCAGGACGTAGAGGCCTCGGCCTTATGGTTGT
>UZAN01056031.1:0-10395 GCA_900618425.1 Echinostoma caproni | reverse complement strand
AAATCATCGATGTAGAGTAAAAAAAGTAAGGGACAAAGTACACTTCTCTGTATGACACCACTGACAGGAACGGGTTGTGATAGATGACCGTCGACGGATACTGCTTGGGTGCGGTTCGAGAGGTAGAAAGTCAACAAAAAATAAAAGAGGACCATTGAAACCTTATGCCTTGAGTTTTGCAAGTAAATGAGGAAGGAAAACACGGTTAAAGGCCTGGGTCATGTTCAGATATATGACTATTACAGACTTTCGGTTATTGGCTGCCATGGTTAACATGTCAAAAAGGCATACTGGCAAGTCGTGCATGATCGTGATTTTAAGAACCTATGCTGACCAGCATGTATATGATTATGGGAAAGTAGGAAGTCAGACAAGCGCTGTTCAACCAGACGTTTTAGTATTCTAGAGGTAATAGGGGTGTGGTTAATCGGGCGATAATTAGAAGGGTCACTACGTGGGCCTTTTTATTTATGAGGATGATGAGCGCCAGCTTCCATTGAGATGGAAAGATTCCAAAATTCAAGGACAGGCTGAACGAATTTAATGATAAAGCCGCGATATCAGTTCCACCATAACAAAGCAGTGATAGTGAAATGCCATCATGCCCAGGGCATGAGGATGGTTTCACTTTCGCAAGTAGTTGGGTCACTTATTTAAGGGTAAAATCCAGATGAAAGAGAATGTGTTTAGTGTAAGGTGGAATGTGGAGGTGCTTATGACAGTATCGGTAGTCATGGATTTGGCGAAAAACATGTTAAGTGCCGCAGCTATCGCGTCGGGAGAAGTGATATGGAATTTATCGTCAGCAATGAGGTATAGAATTCCGGCTGACTTATGCTGAGCTCGTTTTTTGACTAGCCGGGATATGTAAAGTGGTTTATTTGAACTATTCAACGCAGAGAGTTCTTGTTTCAACAGGGTTTCCTCTATTTCAGCCTGATGCTCGCAGAAGTGCGGTGAATCTGTAAGAGAATTGAGAAATCTTTAGTTTTTGAATGGGTCTTTTTAGTGATATATATTTATTTAGCAGTCTCTCGAGAGAAGAATTGTGAACCGAGCGGGATGTGGTTTGGGTGATCGTGCTTGACGTGAGACAGGTTGAAAGATTAGAGTAAAGCAGATCAGCGGATAGCTGGGGATCATATTGCGTGAAGTATTCATCCCAAAGGGTGGGAGCGAAGTATGTGCACAAGACCTTCCCATTGAAATTTCGTAAGAAATTTTCCAGAGGGACTTATTTCAGAGTAATCTAGGGGAACTGTGGATGTAAGGGATAGCATCTGATGATCACTACGGGGAACAGACCGAGAATACTTACTCGGGTTTTAGGTAGATTCAAGGTGAAAATTAAATCGAGAATATTTTTGTTCTTGTTAGGGATGATACATGTTGGAGACAACGTCCAACGATAATGCAAAAAACAAAGTCTAGTAAATTTGTAGGGGCGGGTAATGTTTTCCAGCAAATATCTGTGGCGTTAAAGTCGGCTGCAATAAGTTTAGGAGAAGACGGTAGGAGAGATAAATAGTCAAATGTTTTGATTATCTGTATAAGATTAGCTGTGGTTGAGTCTGGTGGCCGGTATATACAGCCAATATGAAGGAAATGATTAGGAAACATAATTGTTAACCAGAGGGAGTCAGGGACTACATCAAGTAAAGGATTGGAGAGGGAAGTGGTCATTAGGTTGCTTTTAACAAGAATTAGACAGCCTCCTCCTCGACGGAGGCGGTCCTTTCTAAAGGCCTGATAGCCCGTAATTGTGACGTGGTCTCACGGGACTGAGTCAGTTGATCGCGTTTCAGTGACAAGGATGACATCATAATCAGAGGACTGAACGATGTTACAAAGAGTATGGAATTTATTCAGAAGTGAGCGGGCATTTAGTAGTAATAGAAAGAAAGGGGTAGATTTATTAAAGTACAGCGTGTTAGATGAGGTTTGTGGTACCACGAGAAATGTTCCAAGATGTCGAAGCAATGCTATGCGCCGCATCGTCAACATGGAAAATTAACGTGGATATGCGTGCAATGCGAGGCTTTGACAAAAAAATGCTCGTGAATTCTAAAAAGTGTTATGATACGGGCCGTGGCCACGAGGTCACCACAAATACTCGCCGCCGGGACAGGCAACGAATCAGTTGAAGACGGTTAGGTCAAGCGTGAAACATAGTTCGAAGGAAAGCAATGTGCTACGTACGCATTCGTCTATCAGTTCCCATTGATCATCCAATCATGTGACACAGCTGTTTATGATAGACACTGATCGATACTCCTCCAATCCGTTTTGTCCATGTGTCAGGTTGACTTAATTTGTCGGTCACCGTTTAATCAATTGATGTACTCTCACGGTCATTCATTGAATCGTCAACCCGATTCCGATCCGCACGCTGTCTTGTGTGTTCTGTTGGGTTACGGGCCCTAAATTTCTGTGCATAGAGTCGCGGAAAAAATTCGATCTAAACATTATATGAGACGGGAATAAAACCCATGCACGTCGCATTTACTTTCACCATTAGGGTACTCAATCACAGAGAAGCCAATAATTTTCACATGGAATTGATGGAAAAGGACATTCATTAACTACGTTGAATTGTTAGCTGTGCTCCATCCACAAACAGTGCTTACCGATTCACACAAAATTAAACTCTTTCGCCAACTCCTTGGTGATAAAGGCTAGTGTCATTTCGATGCATTGCATATTGGTGACAATAGCACTCTGGACAAAGTACTCAATATATTCAGTGGAATTCGGGGTTCTCGACGCAGTGCATAGACTGCCAGATACTGTTATTCTGAACCGTACAAAAACACTGAAGAAAACGCAAACGGTTTCATCGCAAGAATTCAACAATCGCTGCCAGACTGTCGGTATAATGAACTACCGAGTAGCAAGATTGAGGAATAAATGGCGATTCAGTGCCTAATAGCTGGAATACGGAGTTACCTAGCTCGCGAGAAATTACTATCGGAAAAAAATCTAAACTCACCTGGTAAAGGGCATGTGGAATCTTTTGACATCAAGAGAACATCACCAATCAATTAAGTAAGTTTTCCAAAAATTCAGACCCAGATAACGTGCAAGCGGTGACGCGGAAAATCATCTCACCGACAAAACCTTCAGTCAAAGAGTTTGTATGTTACGGCTGCGGAAATAAACATGTATCTGTGGACGATTGTCGACACATGCAAACAATTTGTCGCAACTGTGGGAAGATTGGGCATTTTGCTCGTGTCTGCAGAGCAGCAACACAGAGCCATTCGAACAGAAAGCTATTTGGGAAATCTGTTACTGTCGTGTAGGAGGAAGTAAGCAATAATTCGGAAAACGAGTACTCATTTGAAGAAATAAATACTGCTATGACATGTGGTTACTCACATCCACTGCCTTACTACATTCAAGTCGAAGTCGAAGGAACGCCTGTTCAAATAATAATAATTGTATATTTCACGAATCCCCGTGAGGCATGCAAGAGCATGATCATATGTACAACACATTCATATTAACGAGACGAATACAGAAAAGAGTTGAGAGTCACGGTGCATTGGTGCATAGAAAGTATGGAGTTATGAAAACAGCTTAGCGGGACTGAACGTTGCAATGCAAATGAAACACAAGGCGGATAAGGTCACCGAAGAAAATGTTGGGGATGACAGAGTGCCCAACCGATCAGGTCAATGGATATTTGAACAGAATATGAATCGTTATACCGTATAAAAGGCGATATGTTTGGACGTGCAGCGGTCGGAGAGTAAAAGAAAGAAAGACGGTGGCGGATGGATAAACGGGAAGAGATGGAAAAATGCAAAGGGACGGATCAGATGAAACAACACAATACAGCAACTGTCAGAGTATATACATTCTGCAGAGAGTCACAAACTTGACTTCTGTGAGGATGCTTTCAATTGCATCGGGTGCTTTAGTAATAGATATGGTTTATTTAGCTTCTTTAGGCGTTGGTCGCTTTGATGTGAGACTGACTACACGCTAGGCACTCAACCTTAGAACACCTTACAGTTGAGGCAGGGGCTGCGTTCCTCAACCTGGTCCGGAATGCGGACGCATGTAATCAAAGTGGTGGATACAGTCGCGCCCAACATCCATTGCCGGAGGCAAATTGTCCATTGCGGTTGTAGACCTCAAGCCTTTGACAGGCCCAAGCCAACCAAGTTTGTAACGGGAAGGAGAAACCGAACAGTCCGGGATGATACCCAGCTAAAAAGGGGAGGGGGCAGAGACATAGCAAGGCGATCGAAAATTCTAATCAAAGTGAGTAATTCGGGTAATGTAACCAGAGAACAGGTTCACCATGGATTGTCGATTCACATGTGGCGATTCTTGAAACTGCAGACGTTTAATACAGCTGAGAATGGATGGAGCAAAACACGACACTGGTAATACAGAGACATTAAAACTCAGCGACGAGTAAGAGAAGTCGTAGTTGAATAGATGACATCCATTGTTGCACGGATTCACGGAGATCGGGTCGATTCCACTTCTCAAGTTTTGAGACTCGCGAAGTGTTCTGTGTATTTGACGACATACGATGAGATGTGAACGCAAACACAAACGGTCCTGGTAACTCATTTGGGTCGAGAAGACTAGTAGTTGTTGTGTGAAGTTGCGTTGGACTTTTTCCAAAGTTGACCTCTCATTTTTACGGATATTTTTGATGATGGGGCAGTATTCGAGAGAGGGTCTTACAAATGATAGAAAAGATGGGAGTTTAGCCTCTGGTAGGATGAAATTTTGTGAGAAAGCTGATAGTTTTATGTGCCTTGCCAACTTGGAAGGAGATGTGCTCATAAAAGTTGAGGGACGATGAGGAGTGCAGATCAAGTTCACGTATGGATGGGTTGTGAATAATGGCTGAGCCGTGAAGGAGGAACAAATTCGGAGGGACCTCACACCGCATAGTCATAAAGGTGCATTTATTAGCAGAAAACTCCATCTTCCAAGCAGAACACAACTGTTCGAGACTGTGTAGGTCCTCTTGGATATGGTAGATGACATCATTTGTTTCAGTCTACCTAAAGTAGTAGGCAACTTTTATGTCATCGGCAAACAGGAATGGAGTTCCGCGTCGGATTATGGAGAAATTATCATTAACGTACATGAGGAATAAAAAAGGACCAAGCACACTGTCTTGAATATCATCGCTGGTAACCGGAGAAGGTTGGGAGTTATGACCATCGATGCTCACCGCTTGCTTGCGATGCGATAGATGGGAGGCGAACCAACTTAGAATTGGGTTAATGAGCCCATATGCTTCCAGTTTTTTAGAAGAAGATGGTGGGGGACACGATCAAAGGCCTTGGCTATATCTAAGAAAATAACAATGACACTTTTTCGAATGTCAGCAGCTTTAGTAATCGTATCAAGATAATCTAGTTGGCAGGTGTTGCAAGATTTATTTTTGAGGAAGCAATGTTGGATGTTAAGAATGAGGTTAAGGAACATCAGGTATTCAGACAGTCGTGATTTTACAAGGCACTCAAAGAGCCTCGAAATAACTGGGGTGTGCTAGATGGGACGGAAGTTAGAAGGGTCATTACGAGGATCTCTTTTATGGCGAGGGGTAATGACGGAAGTTTTCCATTGAGATGGAACAGTAGCATATTTCAGTGAAAGATTGAAGACATTCAAACATAAGCGGGCAACGTCGGAACAACCGAGAAATAACAGTGCAGGAGGGATTTCATCACTGCAAGATTTAAAAATGGGTTTTACTTTCTGGACCTTAGTATTCACATCGTGTAGAGAAAATTGCATACTGGACAAGGTGTGTGAGGTTAGGGGGCGATTGGCGATTGACCACGGTTACAGTGGGTGGTCAGGGAGGAAGTGAACAACAAATTGAATGCTTCTGCAATAAACTCGGGGGTGTCAGCTACTGAGCCACTGAGTAGAGTTAAGTAAAGGATACCGGGTTGGGAAACGACATTTCTGGTGTTTATCAAACGTGAGACGAGAGAGAATTTGTGAGGGTTATTTAGGGCAGCAGTTTCTTGCTGTTGTGAACTCTTTCAGTGATCATGCGGATGTCTGCAGAGAGCTTGTGTAGAATGTTAAGCTGTGAGATATCATGCGAACTAGCGAAAGAGGATTGGATTTTTTGGTACTTTTTGTGCAGCGCTGCTTGACTATCGGAGCTCGAACGTCTAACATGACTACGGTAGGTGGTGATTAGATGTAGGAAATGTCTGAGCGTAAGATATATTACATTTGTTGCCATTTGGGGATTCTGTGTTAGAAAGAAATCATCTCAGAGTGTTTCCTGCAGCAGTGGGGGAGGAAGTTCTCAGCGGAAATGGGAAACAACTTTGTTGGGGTGCGGTGTGGCATTTTATAGGAGACAAGTGAAAATTTACAAGACACTACCCTATGGTCGCTACCCAGGAAGTGGTTCAGTTTAGTTGTGGCACTTATAGCAACACCAGGAGTAAAGACAAGGTGCAGTGTGTCATTCAGTCTAGTGGGGGAGGTTACATGCTGTGTTCAGAGGCCAGCGTAAACATATGTCACAAAGTCAGTTAGGTAATGGGGAGAGGCGAGGTTATGCCAATTGATGTTTGGTGCGTTGAAATCACCAGCAAGGAGCTTAGAGGCACGGGGTATATGTGCTAGGTGATTGAATGCAATGATGATTGGTGAGAACCCAGAGGCTGAGACCTGGAGGCCTGTAGACACAACCGATATAGAGGGATGTGTCAACTAAATGGATGTGCACCAAGACTGACTCTTCAACAGCTTCTGAGGTCGGGTGAACTTATTCTGAAGCCGAGAAGGTGGATTTTACGTAAATTGAACAGTCACCCCCACGTGCAGATCTACATTTTGTGGAGTGATTGTAGCCGGTTAGGGAAAACAGAGCGTCAGGTGTACTCTCAGAAAGACAAGTTTCCGTAATCAGTATTGTATCAGTGTTAAGGGAGACAGCTGGCGTACGTAACGAGTTGAGTTTCCCTAATAGGGAACAGGCGTTTATGGGGAGTAAGGGGTGCGAATTTGTTTCAGGTCCGGATGGTGTATACAGGACTATGCTATGGTTCAATGCAGTAATGAGTGAGGTGGGTGCACTATTGGGTAGGCACCCCTTTCTGGTTCAGTTCAGTTCAGTTGCACAGGACGAATATGGCTCTTGCCAATCGAGCGTCCAGTTCGTTGTGTTGTCGGCGGATGGGATTGGCTTCCAACGCTGCGTACGGTGATTGAGTATTTGTGATCCTCACACTTCAACCCCGTGTCCGGAAGTTGTCTTCTTACGGGCATTGAGTATTTTGATCCTCACACTTCAACCCCGTGTCCAGAACGTTGTCTCCTTACGGGTGGCTGAAAGGGAGGAAAACAAGCAAGGATATCTTCTCGCCTCATTTGTTTAAAGACCTAAGTACACTTGCACTAATATACAGCTTACGTGTGACAAGATAATCAGTTTTTTAGACTAATTTCAACACTCACGTTTATATCATTTCACGTCTTTTCGCAAATTAGAATTTACTTTTAATGTTTCCAGTCTAAGTGCTAACTTCGGGGAACGTTTCTGACCAACATGCGTCCAGTGCCACCTTGAAGTTTACATTAAGAGTTTGCAGATGGCTTAGAACTGTGGGATTATTTGGGACGTCTCTTGAGTGATGTTTAGATGGAGAAGGAAGTGAAGTTTGCGGTAGCGGGTGGGGGTGATTTATGAATGTGGGAGTTAAATTCGTCTGGAGGGGGTCAGTAGGTCGCTAGTTGGGTGTATCAAGGGTGGGGTATTAGGTAGTTAACGGTGGGAAGATGAACTAAAGGTAGGGTTGAAACGATGGGCGAGAAGGATAGGTGTAATGGGCCATACTTGTGTGGGTGGAATATCGGAGGGGTGTTGACGGCCGATGTGAGATTTGTGCAAGGTAGGGCGGTGGAGGTTGAGCCCAGCAAGGTTGGTATTGAAAAAGAGCGTTGGTGGGAGAATATCCAGTTGGGGGGAGAACAGCATGGTACGCGGGGTGTGTAAGGTTATGCGGCTGGGACAGCTGTTGTGGTACAGGAGGTTCTGAGGTACGCCCCAGAATTCAGTCCTTTTATCATGGAACGTTGGATGACGCGGTGGCTCTAAGACGAAGGTTGAGCCGTTATTAGAGAAGGGGTGCGATGGGGTCGGAGAAATTAGCGGTTGTTGATACCTGCCAGGGGTCAGGATGGGCTGCTGAGGGCGGTACACCGTATGTAACTCGCCTGATTCTATAGATGCAAAAGGTTTATTGTGGTGAGATCTTTTTCGCAGGGATAGGGTGATTGTGGGTGTTCTGTGTAGTGATAAACCATCAGAAGAGGGGGTTTGACGCGGCGCCGCAGACGGGTTGAGAGGCGGATTCTCGCAGGCGTTTGGTAGATCATAAATGAGACTCAGGTTTTCGGTTGACACGGAAGAGGGACCAGTAGCGCGCGGCGAGTGTGGATCGACAACACATGAAGCCGTCGGGAGGCCACGTATATGGCATGGTGAGGCTTCGTTACTAACTGGGGATGGCGAGATGTTAGAGCCATGGGTACCCAGGGGTTTCTCTATGGTATCTTTAAGGAAAGGAATGAGTTGGGGGCTACTGGGATATTTTGTGACGGGGTTAAGTCCGCTATGTTTGACCGGGGCGTTGGAGGCGCTGGATATCGGTGGGAGACTGGGCCTCGGATGAGGCAAATTAGGTGCTAGGTTTCGACGTTTGGGCGAGAGTTGTTTGAGGAAGGGTGTGTGATCAAGGTCAACAGCGGATGTTGATCTTACTTGATGGGGGGATTTAGGCGTGCAGTCAGTGGGATGGATAGCGATAGGTATGTTCGGGGGGGTCACTTTAAACTTCAGTTTGTGAATGCCTAAGTAGGATCCTTTGCAAGGTGGTTTTGTCCTGTAGGATTTTTATCACCTTGAAGCTCATATTTGCGACAACTGCGGATTGCCGGCTTACAAAATATTTGGCTGAGGATTCATCAGCGAATTTAAAGAGAAGGGGACAGGGGTAGCGTGGACTGTTCTTTCTGAGTCCGATACAGTGACACGGCTGCATTTCCATGCCGCAGGCTCTAAGTAGAACGGTTTTGATGTTCGTCAGCGGTATCTTATCAGGAACGTTGAGCACAAGGGCATTTTTCGCATTAGACAAACGGTTGCAAACTTCCGTTGTGATGCTGTCCACAAATTTTCCCACAGAAAGTAGATGAGATTCATTGATTTTGGAAGGGGGAGGAATCGAGGAGCAGAGTAAGCGGAGCGAGTTTGGCGATAACGCCATTGATGCTGCCTAGCTCTGATGAGATGGTCGTTAGATCACGCTCCAGTTGGGATGCTTTTCTATTTGCGTTATCTAAGACATTAGTTAGAGGTATGGTACAGCGCGGGAGGGTGGGAATGGGGTTAGAGGCCTTCAATACACGTTTGGTTCCGTGAACTGGCATGTTATCGTTGTTGAGGTTTCGTAAGTGAAACGGTCAGGATGGAACAAGAGATGAGAGTGCTCAGGGAGCACGGAAGCAGTTGAAGAACTTGGGAGATAGGAAGGTCAGTGGTGGAGAATAGTGGATTGAATGTTTTGGATACATCTAAAGCAAGCGATAACTTAGTACTCGTTGATTGTGGTGTGGCACAATATAAGATAATTAGGTAATTGAACTGGTAGTTGAAAGGGAAGACCAGTCTGGGAGTACGGAAACAAGGCGAAATGGGAGGGAAAAAACTGGGATGGGAACGAGGGTGGAATATGAACTAATGATGCAAAGTGGTATTGCAAATAAACAACAACCGCCTAGGTGGTAACAGAAGCAGAAACTACTGCTAATCTATATAAAAATGAACATAAATAGCAAAAGAGAATCTTATCTCACGTGGAAATCGAAGCGCGTGCGCGTTGGTGGTGAACAAATTGATAGCAAATTGGAACATTTGTGCTGCAGCAGCCGTGCCGATAGCAAGCGCCGAGACTGTCAAGAATTTACTCCGATCGGCTAATTGCCAGTCCACGTTGAAAACCTATTTAGGTCAAACAATTCCGGTTCTGAGTAAATGTGCCGTGCACGTACAGTTACATGGCGAGAAACGCATGCTCCCAGTCCACGTTGTAGCAGATCAATGTTCTAACTTGTTTGGGTGGGACTGGATAAAGGCGTTTCTGAACTCATTGGTTATAGTGAAACTGGTAACCTCTAAACCAACCTTTGAAACAATTTGCAAGGACAATGGAACATCGATTACCAGTGAAAAGTTTCAAAAGTTTCTCCTCAGCAATGGAATACAGCATAATCGATCAGCTTCTTACCACCTAAAATCGAATGGCTTGGCGGAACCGGCAGGCGGTCAAATAGAGCATTGTCAAACAGAGTGCAAGAACTCTGCATACTAAACTAGACAAATTACTTTTT
>UZAN01056028.1:0-12956 GCA_900618425.1 Echinostoma caproni | reverse complement strand
GGTAGACGAAACCGTCCTGCAGCATCAATTTGCATATGGAACGTGCAAAGCACATACCGAATGTGGCTACCGCACTTGGTAATCTATCAAGTGCGCTTTGCGCGTCCCCCATACATTCGGACAGACGATGCCTTCGGTATACTCTAAATCGCACAGCTTTTATCCAGCTGCCCATTCAATGCCTACGCTTTGGAGTTCACTTAGTGCGTTCTCCAGTATTTCGCCTACGACGAAATGGAACACGAACGGCGAAATAGGCCACCCTTGACGGACGCCGCTGCTGGTTACGAACGGCCTATTTAGATTTTTGTAAACCCTTACACGTTTGGAGGTATGTGAGTACAGTGACCTCAGTAGGTTAACGTATTTCTGGGACATTCCTTTTCGAAGAAGGGAGCCCATCAGAGCTTCGCGGCGAACTCAGTCGAAGGCTCCTTTCAGATCAAGGAACACTGCGATTGTTGGTCGATGAGACGCCGATAGGACGCAGCTCAAGGATCTGACACAACGGCCAGGCCAGAATCTAGCTTGCTGTTCACGGATGTTGGTCTCTCTTAAAGGCGTCAGACGACGAATTATAACCGAAGCTAGCACTTTGGTGACTATCGGGATCAAGCTTATCCCGCGGTGGTTTCCGCAATCGTTGCGGGATCCTTTCTTGAAAATGGGAACGATCAGTGATTCACCCCAAGGTGAAGGAATGTGCTCTTGCATCGAAAGATTGCGCAGTAGGGTAGTAATAGAGTTTACGAGGTTATCCCCTCCCATCTTGAAAAGAGTGGGAGGGAGCTCATCAGGTCCTGCTGCCTCTCCTCGCTTCAGAGCTTGAATGCGAGACCGAACTTCTGCTTCCGTTGGAGGCTCGCATGACTGCCCACGGAGCTTCAGTTGCAGTTAAAGTAGCCTGGTTAGCATTAGGCCAGCTGAAATGTTCGTTGAAGTATTCTGCCCAGCGATCGAGTCGTTGATCTCTATTGTGAATAGCTCGTCCCCTCTTATCGCTGACTGTTTCACTAACTAGAGTTCGCCGACCTCCCGTATTGCGTACCAGTCGGAACAATCTTTGACTATTCTCTGATGCAGCTACTACTTCCATTTCACTAGCTATTGTTGCCCACCAGTTCTCACAGTTCTTCTTGAAACTCACGGTCCTTGAAGCTCTTCGTGAGCCGACGTTGTAGCTGCCGCCTCACTCTATTTTGATCCTGGAAGATCGGGACTTGCCGTTTTTGCTCCATCATGGCAACTGACTCCTGAGATATCCAATGCCTCCGATGGGTTTGAGGCTCAGGCCCACCAGCAACCTTCGCTGCGGAATGCATTGCTCGCCTAATCTGATCCCACTGCTTGTATATATCACCACGCTGAGGCGCACTTATCTTACGCACTAGCTCTGACTCATAGAGCGCATGAACTGCTGGAACAGATAGTCGTTGATGAGCTACCCGAGTTTGCTAGTTTTGTCGCCGACCAGTCAGTCGGAGAGTGAACTGTATCAGAACTAATGCGAGGTCAGACTCAACGAAGGTGGTCCAATAGGACCTGCAATTTTGTACTGAGCCACGCCAATGGTAACTTACTGCTGTGTGATCGACTTGAGTTAGCGTACTAAGTGAACTGGAGCACCAGGTTGCCGTGCGTCGAGAGCTGTGTCGGAAGTTGGTGCTTGATAGGAACAGATGATGGTCTGCGCAGAACTGAAGAAGTCGATCGCCCTTATCTGTTCGTTGGCAGGGCAGAGCACAACTACCGCCTAGGCAAGCTTCTGATGCGCTGTTTTCCAACCTGCGCGTTGAAGTCACCTGCAAGTACAACTATATCGGAGCTTCGACTCATCCGAATGAGATCGGTGAGTTCATCGTAGAAAGCGTCCTTTTGGGTATCAGAACTGCAATGCTGATACGATGAACAAACACCTTTTCGTGTTGCCTCCCGGACACTGATTGAACCCTGGAGACGCACTGCACATAAACGACTGTTGACGGGGATCCAATCGATAAGAGAGGACTCCGACCTATTACTTAGTACAATATCTACCCCGCGCTGACCTACTGAGCGGACTTCGTCGTTGCCTAATGTACGAAGAACATACCTTGAAGACAAATGAAGTGGCTTATAGTAGCAGGATCCTGAATTCGAGTTTCCGAAACGCAGCAAATATCGATTCCTAAGGATTCCTTTGTACGAGCCAGACAAGCTCGTTGACCTAGCTGCATCAAAGTCCTCACGTTGAAGGCCCCCAGATTAAGTGATTGACGAGGCTTCAGAATCTGCAATCCATTCCGTGGTAAATCACTTACGATGCTATTTGGCAATGACCTTTGGCGAGCGACATGCATAGATGCACACGCGCGTGCACGGATCTGAGGGAGGCCGTATGCACACAGGCGTTCGGTACTAAGAAATCCACCTTAGTTATCTGTCATTCTCAACTACTGGTTGTCTGCAGTAGTGGAACTGCAAATTAAACTAGGGCCGTCTGAGAACCTGATAATTTGGCGCACAATTAGTCCTGATGCACCGATATATACAGGCAGTGGGCCCGAAACCTCTATTCATCTGTTTACATGAACGTCCACGTGGTTAAGTTTTGTTATTTAGGTAGATATATCTGACTCGGTGAACGCATCACGGATGAAGTGTCTGCTTGCATAGAGGAGGCTCGTTTGGCACTTGCCAACTTGAGACACCTGCTGTCCGTTAGGCAAAATAGCGTAAAAATTTGACCATTAAAAAACCAGATAACGATACATTGTCAATGTTGGAACATGGCTGTCTACGCAGCATTGCAATCTCGTGGGGCAACCGGACAATCAATGCTGAGATTAGACGAACAGTTTTATATAACTGCGGTTGCCCATTAGGACACGTGGTCGACCTCCATAGTTTACGTTGTTTGGGGCATGTGTTACACATGTCACCAAATAGGTTGCCACGGCGCGCGACTTCGCCGAGGGAGGTAATGGATGGAAAAAACCAAGAGTGGTGAAACTAAGGTTTAGCACGGGGGTATGAAAATCCTAGCTAGGAGACTGTGTTAAAAGGTTGCGTTAGACTCACTGGATGGCGACCTTGGGGTAATTGTAATCAATAGTTAAAGACAGTGACATGGCTGAGTATCCTTAACAGTAGCGTTCGCGCATCTTCCTAATTTCTTTGCAACCTTAGACCACTGGAATTCTCCATTTTCTATTCGATTCTACTCTATATGTCCCATCTTTCTCCTACTTCATCCAAATGGTTAGTCAAAAGACAGCAACCAAAACCAGCGCACGAAAGTGCATTGTTAAATAGCTGTATAAACCGAAACAGGTGATGGAGCCATCGGCTTAGTAAACTCGAGATAAAACGTCATGTTCTGAGTACATATCAATGAGAAATTCATTAACATGAAAAAAAAAAATCAAATTGGGAGACTACACTGGTTAGGATATGCATTGTCTAACGATCGTCTACCACATTGCGTCTTATTTACAGTTAACGCTTTCGAGTGGAGACACGCATGATGTAGGATTTTAGCAGATCCATTACAATCCGTGAGAGACAAAACCGAATAATTTAAGATATTTCATTGAAATAATATCATCAAGAAGAAAAAAACTGCGTGGTTTATGTACAGATGAACCTTTTAACTGAGTCATTTTTTAGTGCGATGCCGCTTAATGTGTTTAGGAATTTTGGTTTTCCGCCGCTCCGCTTGTTGTTCCTTGACTGTTTTTTTGCGAAGCTTTCTACTCGTTGGTGATTCGTTCCGCGGTCGAGCCTGCGATACGATTGTAGTGATCGCCTCCCCATCACGTTGACTCTCTTCATGCGGACCTTCACTCTCATCTGATGAAGCCAATTGAGAGGAGTGTTCATCATCCGAAATAGGTTGCATTAGGATATCTGGTTTAGGTTGAGCTCCAGTAAGATCAGGTTTCATCCCACTTACTGCAGCATAATACACCTCTGATGGAGCCAGCCTTCCGGTTTGCAGCTTGAGAAAATCACGCACGAAAGGATAAGCTGCCTGTAAATGACGAGGAATATGCACAAAGCGAAAAGCAGCATCTTCCGACTCGATAGTCTGGTTGAATCCACGTTCTTCCGCGGTTTGTAGGAGTTGCTGTAAATAGACACGTGAAGCGGGATCATCCGGTGCTGGTAAACTGGGATTGACTACCCATTCAAAGAACTCGCGCAATGTTAATGTCACCACGCCCTGCTTACGGAAAAACGCATTTACGTTGTGACAATCTGTTCGGAGATATTCTAGCGCATGGGGAGACTCGTGTTCGACCGACTAAAAGAGACAACAGAGGGTAGACGATATATGTTATAGCATGTTATAGCACTTAAATAGTCTTAAATTACGGTTTCATGCATAAAAGCGATTATTTGCGTTCGTTGTATCATGATCTGAGAAACAAAATTGTTGCTACCTCCGTCCAAAAGGCTAGAACACATCTATAAATATTACTCAACAGAGCGTAACACTCATGATCTAATTATAACTGACTCAAAATAGAACTGAATGGTGTCCCGAGTTTGCTGATAGGGGTTCATCATCATTGTACAGCGGAATACTGATCACTATCAAACTCAAGATATACAAGGTAAGTGATGGGGTTAGTCACCCGGCACATTAAATAAACCACTGCGGACGATCAGCGACTGTCCGATGGCTGAAAGAAGTTTTGATTGGTTAGCTTAATCTACCACAAATCACCGCATATAGCCTGTAGGCGACGCTGCGAATAGGTGATTGCGGTTAACCACTATCATACATTGTTTTCCTGTAGAGGCGAATGAACTGCAGAATGGATCAGCCTGGAATAACTGCGTTTCCTTGCAGGCGGTACTTGGATGTTCAATCTAGGACGAGGTGCCCTCAGTAACGCTACTCCGAAATGGTGACGGGAACACTGCGAAGCCTCATGTTTCTACTGAATCTAAGATAATATCCATGGTGTCGATGTATTCGTCAGCCAAACGTAACTGAAAACGGTAAAAAGCACGATTCACACAACTCACAACTGATGACACCGGGATAAAAAGTGGTGGAAACAAAACGCACCTGGGAGACATCTATCATNCCATCCATATACAGTAAGTTATATTCACTGAGGTCAGCATGGACTAGTCTGCATTTTTGATACAAGGTCCGCACATCATTGACTATTTGTGCATAAAGTTTTGTCCAATCGACAGGAGAATGATCATTATTTTCAGGTTCGATGAAGCAAGCATCTTTCAGTTTAGGAGCCGGAATGCCATCCTTTCCGATAAAAGACATCAATAACACAACTCCTTTGAGACGTAATGGAGTGGGACAAGGAATGAGACCAGACTGTTTTATGCGAATTAAATTGCGGTATTCCTTTTCCGTCCATTTGCAAACCAATTTCCAAGATGTGGCTTTGGAATAACCTTGCCGCATTCTGAAATCCCCCTTGACATACTTGTCACGTGATTTAAAGGGCATGATAGACGTCATGTAAACTTTGATCGCAAGATCCGTATCATCTTTATCAATGACATGATAAATATTAGCTTCTTTTCCTGGCGGTTATACTATATGAGCGCAATGTGTTCGTTCTCACCTGTACTTATGCAACCATTAATTTCAGTAAAAATTTCCTGGTTCATCATTTTGAATAAAATGGCTCGTGATCGCCGGTCTAAAGCGTGGTCTGTGGTGGCACGGTCACTTTTATCCTTCGTTTGCCACCCGAACTTTATGGAAAAATCAACCTTATTTTGAAACTTCTGTAAATACAATTTAGTTGGGTCACGAGAATCCGATTCATATTCAGAAAAGTCCAGATCGTCATATTCCTCCAATAGGTCGCCAAAATCCTCGTTAAGTTCATCCATTTTTATGTTAAACGGACTATGAGAACCAACACTGGAAGCCGTTTTTCTAAATGAAACATGAACTTTAAAATTTTAGAGCAGAGTAACGAGGTAACAAATTCAAGAAAAAAGCAATAGTGAATCGTCAATATTAGATTAGAATGTCAGTAGCAGCTGAAAATTAGGAAATAACTTCATGACGAACCAGTAAGCCTATTCCATTTTAGACAGACAACTGTTTGTATGATGTGATAAAAACATTTTAACATGACCTAAATTCGCAATGCATAGTTTGTGTATGCATTGCGAATTTGGGAGTTAATGATAAAATGTACTTCGCTGTGTGACGATAATGACCTCCCCCAAAAACGCTAGTTTCCGTAACTGAAGACGCATCTGAAATCACGGCCTCCAAGCCTTGACGAGTAATGCGAACAGAATAGCGTGAAACCACCTGACTTTGGATGCTTTATGACTTTCCGCTTTCACTTTCCTTCACGTTATGATAAAACTACACTAAGACGCTGTGGTACCTCCATGATCCAACGAGTTGCACAGGACTTTCACATTCGGAGTCATTCAGTGTTAAACTCTTGTTGGTGTCTACTCGATAACATCGAGGCAGAGGCGATGATGCAGTGCTTTGGTCACCGTCATCGGTGTGCCTAGGATCCCGTGGCATGAGGTTCGAAATTCAACACCGACGCCTAAAATTGGTGATAGGCAGCGTTGTTGTCGTTCAGTCTGATAGCACGCCTAACCTAGCTAGGCCTTACGCGGTTCGGCAATCCAGAAGCTTAGATTGCTGGTTTTAAACGCTGAACAGCAAGATTGCGACAACCGAAGCCACCGTATCTGCTATTCATCCCACCAATATCAATTGTGTTATTTGTTTTATTCGAAAGCAGCAAATGAAAACGATTTTTCCAACAAAAAAGATTCCAAAAATTAGAAATTATGTACACAAGTGACGGATCGAAGGTAATTCAGCACAATTTACTTTTCTTAAACACATAATAGTCATCAAAACCATCAAAATCATTGTACAGCGCAATACAACGAAGTGAACTTCACTGATCGCTGCCAAACTCATATTGCATACAAGGTTAGTGAGAATGCGTAAGGAGGATTGGGACTGGACTTCATTTCAGCGACGGTCAACACAGAGTAAACAGTTTAACTGTGCATACGTACCATTTCAAACATTCTGGTCTCATAAGAAGTGGCAGCAAGATCGCCATTGCTGCCGGTTCGCAGCTATGACCTTCAGTGTCTCCAACTGTGGTATTACTATTGTTCAGTTGGCGGGATAAAAGCCATGTATTGGAAATCCAGGTTATTCATATTTACCCTCCTTCCTATCATCATCAACGCTAAGCGAGATACAGTGGAGCGAGTTTCACTGATCGCTGCCAAACTCACAATGTACACAAATCAAGTGATAAAGCACAAGATGGAGAGGGATTGGGCCTACTTGGAGGGAGGCAAAGAGAAGGAACCTCTATGGTCAACACAAAGTACACAGTCTAAATGTTCATACATACCTTTTCAAGCATTCTGACCTGATAAGAAATGAGAAGAAGAACGTCACTGCTGTCGGTTAATCCCCATATCCGTCAGTGTCTCCAGCCAGCCAGTTGCAGAGTCTTTTGGACCCCAACCTAGAAGACAGGAGACACCGATTCTACCTAATCGCTCTGTACATTTCTTCATGTCTCGCCTCCACGCCGTTTCTTCCAACCTGCAGCCGCGACTGCGAACAAGGCAGACGATGGCTGGACATGCGCAATACGTGTCCTAACCAGCGAAGCCTACTCCTTTGCATTCGATGGGACAACGAATTCCCCATCGAATCATTACCAAATACGCGACGCCTCACCTCAGAGTTGCTTACAAGCTCGCTCCATCCAACCAGCGCCCAACTACGTAAACAGCTATTTATCAGTGTATCTACCTACCTATCTACCTGTCTCATCTATCTATCTTTCTATCATCTATCCATCAATCCAGATATTTTTACCCTCCCCGACAGACGATAGATGAGCGGCAGACCGTTTGACTGCATCGAGCGTCAGTGCGTGCCCCCTGATGCCGTTGTTCCTCAAGTGGAATTTCAATTCTTTCGTTTTACCGTCGAACAGAGAGAGAGCAACCCGATGTTTTCCTGGACGCCTGCATCCCAGTGCCGGAAATCGTCCCCCCAGTGCACACTTATTCGGTGTGGGCAAACTTGAGGAGGTTTGAGTATGTACGTGCCCACCTCGGAATACGGAGGACAGAACCCTTGATTTCATTCAAATCGGTGTCCCCAGATAAGGCCCCTTCCGGAGCGACTGATAGTTGTTCAGCACAGACCCGTCTGGAGATGGGGGATCACAAAGTGCCATGTTTGTCTGACACATGTACTGCTGTTTATATCGCCGAAACTCAGTCAACCGAGTCAAAAGTCTCAAATACGGTGGAGACAGTTGACGAAAGCGAGCCGCAAGTTGACAGCGCAACAAACCCAACTTTCTCTATCGAGAACACGACGGACAAGCGTTTGCTTGTCGTCAGCAAAGCGATGAAGAAGTTAAGAATGCCGGTGAAACGGAAACCGAGTGCAGGAAGCAGAGTACAAGCACCATGTCGAAGGCCGTTACGGTGACCATGGAGCAGCGAAGTTACTCCCAAGATGACAAATTTCATGTGCCGAAAGGTGTGTCAAGGTGAACTCGATAGATGGCGCTGGAACCATAGCCGTACGCCAGAGTCGTCAAAAATCAACATACTAGTCGGGTCACCAAAAATCAATGATGAAGCCACAAGAAACTGTGAAACCAATTACGAACCCGTTCGAACTCTCAAAAGAAAGAACTCATTGCCCACTGCATGCATGATTAATTTTCGCCGGAGAGCAGTGTTGTGAGATACTACTCACCTTTGTGAGTAGTAGATAATAGTTGGTGATTTATTTCAGCGATCAAAAATCAACAAGATCATCGCGGTAAAATTGCTGTATCTCAAAGAATAACTATCGATTGTTACATTTGTTATCCGTTGTGCAGGCAGGAACTGCGAAGGTATGTTCCTGATGAGATGTTTGTGTTACGTATGCCAAATTAATGATGTCCCATCCGTAATCCTCACTCAACAATTGCCCTCCACCGTGCAGTCCTTTGGAATTGAAACATTCGAGTCTCCTTCACGCAGCAAGTATCGGTCTCAAAGGACCCCATTATAAGCGCCAGAAAAGCTTGTTGACTTACCTGCATCAAGGTACTCACGTTGAAGGCTCTCAGATTCAGTGATTGATGAGGCTTTAGAATCTGCTATTCGTTTCGTGATACATTACTTACAGTGCTATTCGGCAACGACCTTGGGCAAGCGACATCCAAGTTGCTTGAGGGACTATAACAGGTCAAAAGAAGGGGAAAATGGATAGGGCTGGCTACTGAAGACAATGAATTAAACAATGGTTGGGATATCTGAACAGTAGCCCACTTATCACTACCCACCCCGCTCGATGCAATGGGCAGCGTGATCCTGATTATCCTGCGTGACAACCGATGAAGTATGGAATTATTTTTATTTTGTGTAAAGACTGAACTGAAATGAACTGACAGTAGGTTTCCCCTGTCCTCTAGGTCGGGGTCTGAAAGATTTCTCAACTTGTTGGTTCGCGACATTGAAGGACAAGACAGCGAACCGACAGAAATGGCATTCCTTTTGTCATTTCCTATTAGGTCAGGATGCTTGAAAACGTATGTATGCGCAGTTAGGTTGTACACTCTATGTAGAGCTTCACTTTATTTGCCTCCTTCAAATTAAGTCCACAGGCTATCCATTTTGAACTTTTTCACTTATTTTCTATACATTGAGAGCTTGGCAGCGATAAACGAAATCCACTTCACATCACTGTATTTCACCCTAGGAGGAGGATGATCGCCGGAGACCTAAAATCACGTGTTGGTTGTCCGTTGAGGCCCGTCTTTGTGGATTCGATAGATAATGGGGATCGACTTGCTAATATGTACTTAGAACAGCCTCTCCCTTATTAGCACAGACTTCAAACACTTATGGCATCACTAAATGTAACCTGTCGCCAACGCTGACGACGCCTCAGGGTGATCACAGCGATTAGCAATGATGAAAAGGATGGATGAAAGACTGCCGCTCATCGTGGTCTACCAGTTTGGACTCTGATCGCACACCAGTTTGTGTCCAGTTGTCGATATGATTCAGTGGCTGTAAAAATGCAAACAGTGATATTGTTAAGCCTTTTAACGCAGTTGCGCTGGCCGACTAACGAAACATGTTAATCGCAAGGCTAACTACTGCTGCCACATGTGAAACAATTTCAATATGGTCAAGCAGAAAAATGGTCGAGCCGTGTGTGGAAATGAATCCGAGACAGCTCCAAATTGGTACACCATTTGGATTACGTAACCGAAGTTAGCCATGCTAAGTAGTGACTATGTGAACAAGCGATTCTCTCTTCATTTGGTCACGGCAGTTTGAGAGCTTGCATCAACTTTCGTTTTACGCACAGTTCAGGCTATCTTTATGGCGGCTCAGCTAAGATGTGTTCTCTACGTCACCAAACATTCAATGCCACAACAAAGATAAGCTGCCTATATTGACCTCGTCTATGACTGTCTATCTATTCAAGTATAGTTATGTTGCGATTTATGTAGTTATCTCAACGTCTCGCAATCCGCGTTGGCTCACTTATGAGGGGAATGAAGCTGTATCAAGCTCAATTGTTGCTCATTGGGTAGAGAAGGGACAGTTGACGTGTACTCGGCATTCACAATCAATTATCAAGTCTCACCACACCCCTGGACCGCAAAGGCGATTAGCAACTGACTAATGGAGCCTAAGCTGAGCTTACAAGGGAAGAGAGAATCGCTTGTTCACAATCACGAAGTAACCGCGAATTTCGGCTAAGCAATTCAAACAGCGCACCAAATTGGAGTTCTCTCGGTCTTCTTACCAGACTTACCTACTACTTCATTTGACCTTACCGAAATTGTCTCATATGAAAGTGATTGCAAAGGCTTGAAAATGGATTACCGGGATACATGATCGCCTACGGAGTGCTTTTATTCCATGAGTATATTCTGTGATTAGCTAACTACCACCTCATCAGCGAGCGTAGAACACAGAGCGACTACCTAGAAAACAATGTACCCATTTACAGAGTTTTATCTCAACTAGCCGAGCTGCAGGACATTGGTTTTTCCCCGGATCTCTAACTCCGTAAAGTGTGTCGTCCAACCCTGATGGACAGCGAGCAAAACGAAATCTCCTCTTCGAAGCGCCAGATCTTTACGGTCAGCAACAGCGATTCATTATCATCATCAGCGTAATAGAGTGAAGTGAACTTCACTTATCACTGCCAAGCTTACAATGTAGGCAAGTCAAGTGATAAAGCATAAGTTGGAGAGGGATTGGGCAAAGAAAAAGAACCTCTATGGCCAACACAGAGTACACAATCTACGTATGCATATATACCTTTTCAAGCATTCTGACCTGATAAGAAATGAAAAGAACACCACTGCCATCGGTTAATCGCCATATCCGTCAGTGTCTCCAACCAACTAGTTGTGGAGTCTTTCGGACCTTAACCCGGAAGGCGAGAGACACCTACTCTACCTAATGGCTCTAAGCATTTCTTCATGCCTCGCTTCCACGTCATCTGTCATTAAACTATTGAAAACGGGTGCAGATAGGCACTTTACATAGAAAGTTAACCAAAACGGACTTTGTGCTGTCCTGCGATATGCAAGCCTACGAGTTCACAGAGTTCTTATAGGGAGGCTGAAGTCTTCTCTCATTTTGATTCATTATCATATTGTTTTCCCAAATGTCTCACCCTAGACTGTGCCAAACAAATCTTGATAGATAATTTTCATGAAAAGGAAGGACGTTCCAAGATATGTATGTGGGCCGCATACTGTCAGGTTGCCCGGGTCAAGGCCCAGTCACCAGATGACCTAATTTAGTTGATCTCTGGAAGAAATTTTTTATTTTCACACCCTCCAACAGATTTGCATCGGACGATCAGTAAACCATTCTTGTTAGGCGCAATTCTGTCCAGTTTATTCTAGAAAATACCCTCCGCCGAAGTAGAACCAACTTTTTCTTCTATACAGCGTTTAATATGTTTTCAATGAGTGTTCTTGGCTTTTAAAGATGCACCCCACATTTTTTCTTTACGTTTCATAAATGTTTAGTTTCCAGAAATTAGAAGCCCTTGCTGCTTATGCTGAAACTAGAAGGATATCTTCTAAAACCTCATTAGTGCTTGGATTCACATCAGAAGGCTACTTAATTACTAAAAGTACACGTTAAAACAAGGGTGAGGAATCTCCTTATCGCCGCTTAAACTGTAGGCTTTTGACCAGTTCAGTTGTTTTCACAGGACGAATATGGCTCTTGCCAATCGAGCGTCCAGTTCGTTGTGTTGTCGGCGGATGGGAGTAGCTTCCAACACTGCGTACAGTTGATTAGGTGTTTATCTTCTCACTTTAGCCACGTTGCCAGAACGTTGACTCCTTGGGGGTATGCTGAAAGAGCGGAAAGTAAGCAAGGATATCTCCTCGCCTCATTGGTCAGAGACCTCAAGTACACATGCGTTTGTATAAACAGATCACATGTGACAGGACAGTCAGTTTTAGAATAATTCTAAAAGTCAAGCCGCAGTTTGCACCACTTCAAAGCTTCCGGTGAAAGTAGAATTCATCCCCTATGTTCCCAATCTAAATACTAACTTGGGGGAAACCAGAGGTGACCACCATATGTAATATTCTTGGCTCGGGTGTGCAGCAAGATGTCCCCCGTGAACGGATACACCAGACAACCGCAAGTGGGCCGAGTCTTGGTGTGGGCTGGAACCGTCGACAGACAGGATGTTCTCCGTGGAGAGGGCGACAGCCTGAAAGAAAGGAAAACAGACACCCCGAACCGAAAGGTCCAGTGAGACATGAACACGACTCACACCGAGACGGAATGGCAAGTTGCCAAGATCGTTACACATACGAGCATGCCCGGTGTAGCGCAATTACGTCAGTTCAGTTCAGTTCAGTCAGTTCAGTTCAGTTCAGTTGCACAGGACGAATATGGCTCTTGCCAAT
>UZAN01056027.1:0-13956 GCA_900618425.1 Echinostoma caproni | reverse complement strand
ACAATGTATACAATCACCGGGGAGAAAAGCTTTTACAGGCATGGGGACATTTTTAAATTCAAGGTCAAGACAAATTTCACTTATTGTTCGCTCTTTGCTTATGAGTAGACAAGCAAGACACGGTATAGGTGAATTGCGGTAAGCATTAATTCCAGATGAAATTTGACGGAATGGGGTCCGTGTTGAATGATGAGAACGACAACGTGACCGTTTTGCGTGCGATGGGTGATCAGGATCTGTGAGAATTTTCTCAGCAAATTTCACGCAGGAAGTTACGTGGTATTCTGAAAGCTTCAAAGTTAACTCATTCACAGGAATAGAACAGACACATCTAATAATGGTTAGACAGCGGCATGAGACTTTGAAATCCTGTTTGAGTAAGCCAGGAAAAATAACTGGGGAACAGTAGAGTAAGATAGAGAAAACACATTAATAGACAAAGGTATAAATAACTGACTGGGATGCGAGAAAATGCATGAGTATGAGAAACAGGAATGCAAATTTTCATCGTGACCCTCAAGCCGAACGTTTCGATCATAAGAATGTCACGGCTAAACGAAACATCTCCAAAATCTGCGTGAGTAAGAGATCGAGAGACTATCCATCTGTCGATTATTGGCAACGTGTGCTCACTAGTGCATTTAACAACAATGTCAGTCGGATTTTACTTGATTGTGAGAGATTTTCGACGTAAAACGAATATGAATGATTGTCGCATGGAATGTGCATAAACAATTATACGTTCCCGGTCATATAAAGAAAGTGTAGGCCTGATTGGAATGCACAGGGCGTCTTTATGCTGATCCTATCCATTTACAGGTGTTTATTTTATACTCCATTCCCAAACCCTATGTTAACATTGTACCTTTGTCTACCGGAAGGTACCAGTTGAGATGCAACGAAATCGTCCAGGACCTGAAATCGGGCAATTTTACTATACTGGCTTTTCTTTTCCAAGCCTTGCCTGTCAAGTAAAACGGGCATGATTTGTACTAGACAACGATCTAAGAACTTTGCAATGTCTTACAGCCGATTGACGGACCAAGTTTGCTCTATCGGAAGCATTTTTCCGGTTCACCAATCGCATGGGATCGAGAATGAAATTGGTCAGAAGAATCACACGCCAACAGGCAATTTACACAATTCTATTTACTCATGCTGTATCTCTACAATGATTGTCGTGATCTCCGAGCTAAAACAACGAACATGTTACCCTGTGTTCACCCACAAAATAGAACAGAAAACCGATTTTGACTACATCGTACCACACCAGTCCAAACATAATGAGCAACATCTTGTTGAGATTTTGTATAAGTATGTGTGTGTACGTGATTTCTGTGATAAATTCCATTCTCAGTATGTATGATGCTTCGAAAAGGATAACGGCTTCTGATGGAGCACACTTGGACATTCCGGCCGTTGAAAGACATTGCAAAGTTTTTTTATAACTCTTTCAGAGAGACTTTTGTTCCAGTGGATGCGAAGACACTTACCTAGGCAGAACAGAGAGGCAATTACGTAATCGGGTTTTAGAACACATTCCGAACTGGGTTCAACGCAAGGTTGTCATGACAGCCGATAAGTGGTAAGAAACGTGCTTACGAAACACCGAACTCATTGATTGCCAAGCACTTTTTGATGACATAACACATCATGGATATCGAAAAAGCATTTATGTGTACCCGTCTTTTTTACCTCTAATTTTTTTTATTTCATTCAATTTACAAATGTATAGTCAGCATTTAGGAAGAGAAGGCGCGACCATACAAAGGCCACCTGAGAAGAAGAGTGGCGGGGGAGCGGTACGAACCCGGGACTCCTAGGTCACAAGTTGGTGACCTAACCACTACTGCCAAGTAATTCTTACTAATGACAACACCAGGCGATTGCAATCTATCGATGAAAACCAATTTTGTGTCAACAAAATGACCTGTTCATCAATTTGGCTTTGCCGTGATGACGCTTTCCCTATTTACAAGTGTTTATATTGTAATCTATTCCCATTAACATAGCATTTGACTGCAGTAGGCACCAGCTGAGATGGAACGAAATCGTTCAGGACATGAAATCGTGCAACATTACTATACTGGCTTCTATTTTCATATTTAGAGTACATATTGGAGTAGTATAATTTTTGCTGCGGTTGAGAGCAATGACTATCAGGAACAAGTAAGTCTATCCCAAAATTCGTGCATCAAGTACGTTGCAATGAGAAATGTTTCTGTGTGAAGCTGTAGAAAACGAAAAAACATGAGCGATCCGAAAGTTATCAGATTGAAACTGATGGAATTTGGCACTCTCGGCAATTTCAGTTTCAGTTTGCAGTTTGTACAACCGTGCACATTTATGCGCCGGTTTTGGTTGCTGTTTATCCATTTGAATCAACAGCAGAAGAAAGACATAAAAATTGAAAATAAAGCCGAATAGAAAATGTATAATTTCATTAGACTAATGTGGCACAGAAATTGAGAAGATACACGGACGCAACGGTTTACGACACAGAAATATCAGTGTTTCTAAGCATTGGTTACGATCATCCTGAAGTTCCCACCCGGAGAAACTAACGGGACCTATGTGATCCATTATCTTGGTTAGGGTATTTGTAGATTGACCACCCTTGGCTTTTTTCCACCCACTACCGGTCCTGGAAAATATTTCGCGCCGTAGCAACCTATCTGGTGACATACGCAGCACATGTCCTAAACAACGTAATCTATGGAGGTTCACCACTCGCTTCAGCGGGCGACCGCGGATACTCAAAACTCTGCGCCTAACCTCAGTATTGCTCGTCCGGCTGCGCCATTAGATTCGTGCAATGCTGCATTAATGGCAGTGTTGAAACACCGACAGTATATCTTTATCCTGTTTTCTCAATGGCCAAGTTTCAAGTTTCTGCGCCGTATAGCAGAACTGGCCGAACTGCCAAGACATACACTCGACCCTTCACAGACAGCCAAATGTCGCGACGGCGCCACAGATGTCTCAAGTTGGCAAATGCAAACTGAGACTTCTATGTGCGAGCTGCCACTTCATCTGTGATGCGTCCACCGGGTAGGATATAACTGCAAACATAGCAAAACTGATCCACTTGCTCTATTACTCCCTTAATCAGAGTGAGGCTGGGTGATGGATCAACCCATTCTTGTAGCAGCATTTTACACTTCGAAGGTGCAAAATGCATACCAAATATGGCTACGCTGGCACTCAAACCATCCAGAAAAGCTTGTAACTTACCTGGATCTTCACAATGTCGTTTGCATAATCTAGATAAGACGGTCTGCCACCCTGGAGTAAATCGATGCCACTATCCTCGCACGAGGATAGGGTTGTTTCCATAATCAAATACATAACAAAATTAAGTGAAAACGAGAGAGATGACAACCTTGAAGAAATCGGGTGAAAACCTGCCGTAAGCTCGGACGCGGTTTTAGCTATTAGTATGAAGGGGTCGTAATATTGAAATAAACTTCTCAGACACACCCTTCAGGGAAAGTCAGCGCCAGTGTTTATAGCGGTCTACTGAGTCGAAGGCCGCTTTGAACTCGATGGGATCAGAGATGGTGGGTCAACGAAAGGAATGTCGGTGCTCCAGAATTAGGCGAAGAGTGAAGATGTGGACAAACTAACCTCGAACAGATCTAAAACCAGCCTGGTTATCACGCATGGACTCTTCACGTGCGGCAGACAACCGACGAAGTATGATCCTAGCGAGAAGTTTAGAGACTATGTTGATTAAACTAATTCCTCTGTGGTTTTCACAAGAGGATCTGTCACCTGTCTTGTAAATCGGTATGATCACCGATTCACACCATTTAGTTGTAACCTGTTCTCTCTTCCACACTGAGTCCAGAAGTTTCGTTAACTCCGAAATCAATGCTAAACCTCCATCCTTAAAAACGGATGAGGATAGCCCGTCTGGGCTGGAGACCTTATGCCTTTTGAGATTACTTATTTCCCGGGAAACCTCCAGTTCAAATGAAGTACTGGCATTAACTGAGAGTATTTGTTCAGTTAGCCCAGGCAGATCTGACTGAGTGAATATGACCGAGGGATGAGTTCCTGGTTTTCTGCCAGTTTACCGAAATACTGGATATGGACGGAAGCAAGATTCTTGATCACTGGATTGAGAGGCTTCCCCAAAGATGAATCAAACTATAGCTATTTCTCCCTTATTTGAAATATTATGGCAAGAACTGTAAAATAAGTCAAATTAAGTTGTATACAGCAGCAAAAGTGGAAAACAAAACGCAAAATACAGCGAACTGCGAGTAAGTAGACGATAGTCATAGTTTAAAAATTAAATCAATAAACTAACTCCTCAGATTGTTCATCAGACCTGGAGTGATTGGTGACCGGTTCACTAAAAGCGGAAAAGACAGGAGATGATGCTGTTTCTGAATACGGGATGGAGTGCGAGAAGAAACTCATAATGGGACCAAGTACGGAGATTTGACATGGATTTTAGAAGTCCGTTGTGCAAGCAGTGTTCTTTTTGTTGTTGTTCACGGTTCTATCGGCTATTCGTTCACATATATCAGTGTGCTTGCACACGATAAAATCAACCAGGATCTGTTTGGCTATGCCACTATATCGGGAAAGAAGTTTTACGGGTCTAGAATTGAACAAAAAATTCTTTTAATCCAGGTCGGAAAAAAACGTTTCAATGAAATAGTACGGTCAGTGCGCGAGGACGCATACTACCACAACAACAAGTTCTCCAAGCCTGAAAGTATAAGCACAAAGTTTATGCGCCCTGCTGCAAGCGTTCTCGACATGGCTTGTCCAATAGAGATTGTGTGCAGAGATGGAAACCGATGTATTTAACAAAGTCAGCCTTGGTAATCATTAAAAGTAGTGTGATAACGGCAGCCGCATTCAAGAATGAATGGAACATTGACACATTTGCATAACTTAATCATAAGAGATCATCGCAGGGACCAATTAAAAGCATCATTCAGTTGACGGAAAGACCCATCATTATTGGAGGGGCATCCAATCACAACATCTTCAGTATAGTTACAGACAATAAAGTTGATAGAGACTGGTCCGTTGTTCATGTACAGGGAGAAAAAGAAGGGAGACAAAATGGAGCCCTGAAAGACCAGATTCATCTTTGAAAGAGGACTAATTTGTACCATTTCATGAGGTAAATTGTGTCCTAAAAAAGTAGTAGTTTACAAGAACGCTTAACAGATCGGATTTTAATCCGCAGTCAGTAAGACGCTGAACGAGAATGAGTCGGCCAAGTGAACCAAAGGCGTTAGTATAATCAAGAGAAATAAGGCGAATAGTTTCAAACTGTGGCCACAGATTGGACGACAGTCGAAGATGGAGAAAATCAGAGAGGGTAATCATCCGGCTCAACAGCACTCGTTCAAAGATTTGCAACGGGGCTGAGGTACAAGCAATAGGGTGATTGTGGTGATCCTAGCCCACGGGGAAACGCAAGCTACGGAGCGATGCGTTACACTTTCTGGACAACAGTGATGAGTCAACCCTCCGAGTTGACCCCAATAAGCGCCTACGCGTTATAGTTTCTGGACAACGAACCACGGGCGAAATGTGCCGACCAATCAGAAGTCGTGCGGTCCAAACAGAAGCTGTATGACATCAAGAATACAAGCATGCGATTGGTTGATGTGTTATTGAGTCCTATTGGTGGACGTACACAGACTGAATAACTCATCGATGGATGTTGCAAAAAATTACTCGAAAATTTTACCATTATCACAACTCAACATTAGGCATCAAGAGCATGCAGGTACGCAGTGCAATAATCACAATGATGTAAACAATCACCACAAAAAGTTAACAACACAAAAATCACAACTAACATGATAACAGCATGCAAGTGTTAGCAAGGCTTTTCCATCGGCTTTTCTTCTTCACTTGTTAATAATATTGTTCTTGTCGAACTGAGAACGAGCACTTCAATTACTCCGGAGAGTTCAATTAAATCACACTGTATTTTTTCTAGCTTGTTGGTTTGACTGTAATCTTTGGGCTATTTATCTAGTCGTCCAGTGAAGAGATTAGTAAATAACCGAAGTAAAACGCCAGAACTAAAAACAGGCTACAAATCCAAAATCCATATTAGCTTAACATGCCCAAAAGTTGGTTAAATGCCCGAGCTTCAGTGATTGCGATTTACCAATCGACGAATTCAACCGTGGATGGATTAGGTTGGTCAAAAGGTTCTTGACAGGAAACCTGAATTGAAGAAGAAGAGGTCGGTACCGAAATCGATGGTGAGGGCTATCAATCTGGCGGTGTAGACCAATCAAGACGAACTGGCGAAAAAGCAACAGTGACTGTCAAAAGCAGCTTGCAACAGAAGAGGAAAGTCTAAACGATAAACAAAAGCATTATTGTCCGAGTATATATGCATACCAACCAAAGTTACATACAGTTCAGGGCGCTTTTCGGAGTAATCGATCGGATCAGCCCAATGGAGATGGTGATCCAAAAGAACGAAGTCATTGTCTTCCAACCGATGAGCTAGACTAAACCCGAATGCCTAACAAATCGGATCTTGTCTGGAGGTGATCTAAACAACACGGACACCACACAAGGGCGCTGTGCCCGATTCACAAAACTAACTTTTTCTGTTACCTCAATTGAACCAAGGTCTAGTCCGATTACCTTTCCGTTGCGTGAGGTATAAACAACGACAGGACACGTTTATTATCCACCCATAGTGGCTATTTCTGCACACCACAAAGAACAACCGGTTGGAGGGGCTGCAACATGCAAATCATCCTTAACGGACAACGGTAAATCTCAGTTGTGCCAAAGATGTCGCAGGCTGTCAACCACCTATTGAGGCTGTTTATTCCCAAGCTTTGGTTTTATCGATAGTTGGAATTATCCAGTCCTGTATAATCATTTCACATTTTGAAGGTGCAAAACCGAATCCTACCTTGATTTAATTAACATGCAGAACATCTAGACAGGTGGGAACTTATCTGAGTCTTTATTTGGTCGTAGTACCTATTGTGCAATTAATTCATCAACCACCTACAGTATATTAAACTAAAGGCCACAACTACTCTTTTCTGCCCTCCACTCAAAGAATACTTCAAGGTGCTTGTAATGGTTGAAGTACGCACAGATCACGGATTACGAATCACGGACGCCACAGAAACACTGAATAGCATCGACAGTTGCATAGGGGTTTCCCAGGTAACCGAGACGCAAAGAAAAGACAGCGGAAGTAGCATTTCATTTATTGGAAGAAATCAAAGGGGTTATATAATATGTACAATAGATATTTATTGGTTGTCCAGCCATCTACCAATCACTTGCTCGTATTCTTGGTATCGTAAGACTTCTGATTGATCACACAATCGGTCTATGGTTCGTTGTCCAGAAGCTGTAACACGTCGACCTTTTGCTGGCTTCAGCTGGGAATCTTGATTCATTACGGTTGTCCGGAAATTGTATCGTGTCGCCCCGTGGTTTGCGTCATCCCGTAAGCTAGGATCACCACAGTGCTATTCTGTTTCCATTCCTGTTTTCAACTTATATTCCTGTCATGTCTGTTATGATGGCTGTCCGCTAGATAAATATGCGGATGATGTTGTTCATAGCATAAAATTTTCGAAGCCCGCCATGTACCCCAAACTTCTACATACCATTTCACTGCTCACCGACTGGGCTTCACAATACATCCTTAATATGAATCACCTCATTTTTGGCTGAAGGTTGATAAATACCTTGATGTAATGAACTCGGTCAGCATGTCATTCTCCATAGAGAAAAGGTTTCCAGGGAATGCTCTGACAAGTATCCGTAAGTTACTATTTCCCGTAATCTTTCTGGATTTCATCATCTCGCCAATACATTTCAAAAAATCAGGAAACTCACTTTTTACTTTGTCCGTTTGAAAATGCCATCTACTCCAACTCGGTTAATCAAACGTTTTGTCTTAGGCTGTATCCCTCACCACTGGCTTTATGCATCCTCAGTCATTTTTGCGGGTGGTTTTATTAAAGACCTCAAACTCATACGTACATCCAACAAACACGTAATTTGATACAGTGGTATATCTCGCGAACATGTTTTGAAGGTTATAGTGATGCATTTAAATGTGTTGATAGGCCAAANTTTCTTCACTCTCTCTCCGAGAAGGGTAGTCAGCCGGAGCTTACTAATCTGTTACGTAATTCTTTCACCCATCGATTACAGTTTACTAAATATAAGGGTCGTAACTCTTCACTTTTACCCTCCACTCAAGGAGTTCTTCAAAGAGCTATTCTCTCACCCTTCTTGTTCACAATCTACATTTCTTGTATTCCTGCTTTCGACGATTGTTTGCTCAATAAGTATGCCGATGATGTGTATAGCATGAGATTTTCGAATTCCTTCGTCTACAGCAACCTTACACACAACATTTCACTACTCATTAACTGTACTTTACAATACAACCTTAGAGTGAATCCTTCCAAGTGTACAGTGTACATTTTACATTGATCGTTTGAAAATGCTATCTACCCTAACTCACTTAATAAAACGTTTTGTCTTCTCGTGTATCCTTCCCCACTGGCTTTATGCATTCACAGTTATTTTTCGGGGCGCCCAATCAAAGAATTCCAAATCATACGTGCATCCGTCAAACACGTATGTCGATACGAACACGTGCAGTTTATTATTCCACAGTACTTTAGGGCTAACCAGAAGTTTTCTACCAGAATATTACTTGACCCATCTCACCCACGGTACCTTCATCTCAGTCAATGTATCTCTACATCTAGCACTCGCTCCAAGTATAAGCATATAGCAACACACACCACAACATACAAGTCTTGTGTAATACTGTTCATGGCACGGTTTCTCACTAACATTGATCTGGTCAGTGAAACCCTTCAAGCTCAAACTTAGATGAATTTGCTGTATTTGTTTGTTCATGCAGCGAATTCTAATTCTTATAGTTTCGACCCTGTGTCATTTCAAACTAGAGAAGAGGAATTGTGTAGTGGCTGGATATTCCTCCCCTATGGGGTGATTCTTTGACCTGAATTGAAAACTCCAAATCAAGTCAAGGAATCGCTTTATACACCTCGAAGGGTGTATATTCAGTAACCACATAATCATAGTGAGCAAACCATTAAAAAAATCGAAGTGTAAAACAGCAATTAAAAGAAGTGAAACGCATTGCAACATCAAAGAAACCAATGGCATACCAGGGTGTTTATGATTAGTTTAGTTTAGCGTTTTACGCAGATTTTCTGCAATGAGTTCATGGTTTGTAAGAGATCTGATGAGATAGGGTACAATACAGTGTCTATAAGCTTCATTGTTTGACTGGAATGGGTGGATGAGTAAGAAATGCACTAAGGGCAGGATAAAGGGGATAGGAAATATCTTATTGTAGAACGTTTTACAGAACTTGAGGTGGTGTACCACCACATGCTGTACCAGACGTTTCCGTGATATAAGACTACGTACCAACAGAGACTTGAGGGATCGGGAAATGAGTTTGAGGTCCTTGGTAAAATGACCGGGGATCCATAAAGCCAGTGGGGCAAAACGCAAGAGAAAAAACACCAAAACGCCACATGAGGTGATTTGGGATAGAAAATGATTTAAGACGTGAAACATAAAACGTGAGCCTTCTAGCCCTCAGAAATACGTCATTTAAACACTTCAGATAGGATAACTCAAACTTTGCTGTATGCCACCTTAGCATGTCGAAAGGTGAGAACGGGGTGAAATAGTTTTGGTCTTTTTCCGATGAAATGACAACAAAGAATAAGACTTTTCCGGTAAAAAAAGCTAATTGAGGGTCAGAATACTGGCCGCTGATGAGTATTAAATGTTTCAACTATTTTTCGTTTGTTCTCAAACGAGAATTTCAAACAGTTCAATCGGAATTATTATAAAAGAAGATAACACTGGCTGACCTTTCTTGTTAAGTTGTTCCTCACTAAACTGCTCTATCTGTGTGTGTTTCGAGAAATGAACCAGCTACAATCGATCGATTTTCGTTCCTCAACTAGGACCATCCCATTGGAATGTTTTAAATCGATGTCTCATCAAAACGTTACGTTACAATTAGCTACGTATTCAATTCGGTTGATCAGATGTGATTATGCAAGCCAGAACCGTGTCACTAATGTTGTTTGCAGTGTATTGATTTCATATTAGAAAGCTGTCGCTATCACATTTAAACTCCGTAAATGAACAAGGCTGGAAAAAAATTACTAGATGGTAAGAAAAAGTTTTCCGCCAATCCAAAGAATTAGGGAAAACATTGGACAATGAGAAACTAATCAAAAAGAAAAACAATTCGTTCCGACTAATCCTGTAGAAATTCAGTGTTGAAACTGGAAGAATTTTCCACGATACATATAAATAACACAAATTATCAGCTATATAAAAATCATTAAACTGAATTAGCCATAGATGAATTCCTGAGTTACATAATTGGCAGCACACGAATGCAGATATCATCAAAACACAACATGGATTGAAGAAGGTGATTGTTTATGTCTCAAGAAAATTAACAGAATGGGAAAATAATTATTCACCTTGAGAAAAAGAGGCTCCTGCCTGCGTCTGAGTCTGATAAAAATGACACTTATTCCTTTTCGGCCGTCCCTTCACACTGCGTACTGATCGTTCGGCACTAATCTCTGCACTCAGCCATGGTTCAAAAGGTCACTGCCCGGTTCGAATTAGTCACTGGTACGCCAGACTACTGAATTACGACTCAACAACATTCATGGACCCGGATGGCAGGAGCAGGATGGACTTTCAAAGTTTTATCCTAACAGCTGCCAGGACACGATTTATAAGGGAGCACTTAAAAACATGCCAGGACATATATAGAAGAGAGACGAAATCGTTGCATACTGGGTGACATGTACAGGCCAAAAACCACATCACTCACCGCCGCTCAAAGTTGTAATTGAACGGAAAGTTGACGCTAAACAACTCTACAAAGCCCTGGTGTCACTTGGCCAGGAGGAAACTTGGCAATCGAATAGCACAGCTATAGCTCCTGTTGTAAGGTCGGACACAGACCAGACGATCCATCCAAAACTCGAAACCAGTTAACCGATATGCATTATAAACATTACAAATGGAAAAAGGCGATGTGGTGCGATCTAGCGCATTAGTTGGATAACTCTTGTATACATTGCTCCCATTGAATGCGCAATACAAATGCTCAATGTACACACACCGACGGAAACACAGACACACAAACATACTCGCACAAGACACGGACGTTCCTCACGGTGACCTTGATTACATTGACCAATCAGATTGCACCAGCTGCCTGCTTGTTATTTTGATTAGCTGACTACTGATAACCTGTACGGCCAGTACTGGCTGATGACATGCTTTTGTAGGTGTACATGAATTACGGTGCTTTCACTTTGTGCCTAATTGAACGATTTACTCCCGCGCATATTATGAGTTTCATTGAATACAACACATAGAAGCCAAAAAACTTTAAATCAGCCAAATAGCAATTTGAACAATTAACCTTGTCTTAGAAGCTCATTCAGTGAACTCCGGTAAATTCTAAAGAAAACCTGTCTGGGCACTCAGCTTACCTGTTAACTGGTGGATGCCATACGCCTCTGTAAGTTGAATGGGTAACTAGAATGTGAAAAGATCATCGGTGGGGTCTCGTAGCTCAACTGGTAGCGCGTGCGCTGTGCAAAAGCGTAGGCGGCGTCCATGCATGGGTTCGAATCCCACTGAGGCTACTGAACTTTTTACAATCTCGACAAAAAAACTTCAAATCTGCCAACCAACAATTTGAACAATAAAAAATAGGTGATCAAAGTTTCTGCAGGTAGCATGGTCAGAATCTTTTTAACTCTGACTGGAAAATCATATTTGATGTTAGCCAAAACACCCAGCAATGTTCTCGTCAATATCATTCAGCTTTAAATCGTCGTCTGGGTTTGTGTTCGATGATAAATACACCTTATTTTACGAGACCATGGTGAATTCGTAGTTAAATAGGTTTCTCAGGTAAGTGAAACTCGGGATATCGGTCTTATTTTTCTACATTACACACCTTAGTGTGATGAACAGCAGACGGAGTAAACCCCACAATCACGAGGACCTCCTGATCAGTGATGGAAACCGGTAACCTAAGCCCCGGAACCTGGATTGGCGAACCACATAGATTAAGTATTGAACCGGACGACAGCAAAACTGTCTACCACCAAAGTTGGGTGACGGTGACGGGGCTCGACTAAATCACTGCGCCAGCACCACCCACGAATCGAGACAGCAGTAACTGATGACAGAAAGTAATCATTGTAGAATCATTTCTGGTGGCTTTTGAATAGAATTATATCTGACTAGAGATAAATGAACGAAATGCACGAGATCTTTTGACGTACAATAGATACATAGCAAAAAGCGTATCGGTGTGCAGACTGTCAGAAAAAAGATCAACTTGGTGTATGCGGGTGTTGAACGAGCTGACGGGCTTTATAAAGTGAATTTGTCGTCCACAGAGCAAAAGAATCCCCCACTATTCTCATGTAACCGGGATTCAGTTTCAGAATACTTCAAACCGGGTCATAGCCCTTGAGAGGCCAGTGTTGAGGCGAGCTAGGCGTTATCCTCGCAACAAGCTGACAAAGATTGGTGGGACAAAAAGTAAAACGATTTGATCAAATGCTCTATGGACAAGTGAGAGGTATGCGCAACGATTGAAGAACGCACATACCACGGATAAGAAATCACGAACTCCACGGAAGCTCTGAATCACACCGGCACTTGCACGACGGTATCGCAATTAACCGAGACACAGGGGGAAGGCCACAAGAGTAGCAGTTAATTTCCTGCAGGAAATCAATAGGATTAAATACCATGTAAAAAAGAAGTTCATTAGTTATCCAGGTATCCACCATTCGCGTACTCACATTTCTGGCGTTGTACAGCTTCTGTCTGGAACGCATGGCTTCTGATTGGTTGGTACGATCGGTCTATGGTTCTTTGTCCAGAAGCTGTAACGCGTAGGCGTTTTGCTCGGAAGCTTGAATCACCACTGCTATCCGGAAACTGTAACTCGTTGCCCCGTGATTTGCGTCATCCTATAGGCTACGATTACTACACTCAGATATTTGTTTTTACAACACAACGGTCGCAGAGTTATGTCACCTGACAAAACTAGCTTACGGGATGACGCAAACTACGGGGCGACACGTTATGATGAGTCAAGATTCCCAACTGACGCCAGCAAAAGGTCAACGTTACAGCTTCTGGACAACTAAACATAGGCCAGTTGTACCAACCAATCAGAAGCCGTGCGGCCGGACAGAAGCGATATAGAATTAAAATTATTATCAACTTTTACATAGCCTCTTTTTGTACCGTCTGACATTTAATCCTTCTTTGATGCATTTATTCCGTCTTTCGTTTCCTTCACAGACGATAGCCTCCTCATCATTGTTGGGGACTTTAATCATGCCTATCCCATAAACTGATTTGGCTTAACTGATATTTGCTTGTCTCCCACAAGAGGGGATTCATTTTTAGACAAGTTAACTACTAATCACCCTGAAAATTTTGCCCTAAAGCTCAGAGCATCTGTTTCCACTACTTATCACGCCTTCATTCTCATACGACCAATAGTGTACTCCTGTACTACTCACAAAAACCAACCAAATCACTATTCGACTTCGAAGTATCTCCCCAAGAAACACTTCTTATGCCTTCCATTAGTGTCGTTTCTTCGTAGATTTCTTTCTGTCCGTCGCCATACAATGCAGTCAACTTATTCACCGAAACACCAAACCACATGTGTAACCTATGCTGCCCTTTGGAAAATCTATTTGTCTCTAACGGCAGAATAGCATCTCTACTGTTAAAATCAATCAGAAGACAAAGAACGATCGTAGAAAGGCAGAGACTCAGCAGATGTCAAGTATTACACCGTCTAAGTAGAGGCCGTCTCGAAAGGACTATCGAGGTTTTGCGTACCAT
>UZAN01056024.1:0-12802 GCA_900618425.1 Echinostoma caproni | reverse complement strand
GCCTTACGAAACTAACATGCGGGTTACATGAAAATCAAGTGAGCAATACAATTGGGTTAAAATAATAATCCCTTCAAATGTCCTGCGAGATTCTCTCCCTCCTCCCAACCACCCCCCACCCCCCACAAAGCCCCGCACAACTTACTCCACAACTCCGCAGCCCCACATAACCACCAAACCCATTCAACGAGAGATGAAGTAATTCAGACAGACAACACATGGATGAACGTATGTGTTCACGGATAGACGGAAGATCGGATCTATTTTACATTTTTCCTCTATTGTCTCGTTTTCCTTGTCGTTTTTGTCCTACGAACGGTGTTTTCTTTTGCAACAAGTGTTACCTGGATGCCAAACGAAAGACAAATTTCATGTCAACCCGAATCGGTCACACGCACATACACACACACACACGTACACATCAAATGTGAATTGGATCTCCCCAGGACACGGGGGCAATAACAACAGAGTGGGGTGTGCGGTTGGACATAGACAGTATCGCAAACCGGCGCAGCATTTGCCTCCTTCAGTTTTTTGTTTTGTTTTGTTTTGTATTCTTTCCTCTTTCCTCAATCCAATCCCTTCAGTTGGTTCACGTGTGAATCCCTACAGCATGTGATCCCCAAAGGCCAATGACTACATGTCAGTGACGAAACAATAACAAAGTTGGGCTGCCTAAGCGTTTCGAAATGTGATCGGTTATTGTACAAACACCGCCATCACCACTAGCACCACCACCACCGCGACCAACGACGATGGCAATTTCGGTCATTTTCAATGAATCTCGATAGAAATTTGCAAATAAATGGGTACACAGATAGTGTACTATTGACTACCATTTTGTAGACTGTTTCTATTGAAACAACTGCGTTTTTCACACTACACCTTTTTCCAACAAGCTTTTTCCAAGACCCGTAACCTGTTGCCCTTGGTCCCGGTAGCTCCCACGCACAAACTTTATTCACACCATTTTAAATCGGTCAGAACAAACCTATCGCAGCATGCCCAAATCAATGAATATGAAGAATTCGTGTTTAAATTTAAAAGGATTGTTGTAAAACATGGTGAACAAACCAGAAGGTACGGCAAATGTGGTGGTCTGTATGTAATTGGGTGTCAAAACCTCTCCGACGAACGGTGTGTATTGACAAAGATAAGCTCTTTTAGCGGGCCTGACGGGCCAGTAGCAATAGGTGCGGATCGTATTAAAATATCCTAATTGATATTGTGAGATACCGGTGACACATGAATTATTTTAATACACTTTTTTTTACTGGACGGGAGATATATGCGATATATGCCTAATAACCCAATTTTAAATACTCACAGCTACGACAACCCCACAAGTTTTCAACGTTGTTTTCTAACCGACCGGGAAATTCTGCTCAGTTCGATTTGACAGTGACACGTAAGCGCTTTGCTGACGTCAACCGTGAGGTTTGATTGATCGCAGTTGTCCAAAAACGGTAACGCTTCGCTCCAGGGTACGCGACTTTTCGTAGGCCCGGATCATCACAGTTACTCATATAAATCCACGCCCTCAGTCGTCAGTGGTTAACAATTGTTTAATTTGGATGATCTGTTTGCCAACAATCCGCCCCGATGTCCATAAAATAATGGATAGATTTCTAATGATCATAATGTTTGCTGTTAAACTATCGCTGTACACTACTTTGAAAAGCAGCTATTCATACTAATGAATGGTCTGGTTTTGTGCTTCAAATACGTTCACGATGCAAGAAGAATGAAAGTTAAAATTCCGGAGGAATATGCCCAAATGCTGATCCGTTGGGAAGCGTTCGGCAGGAGCTAAGTATGTTGAACTGAATCAGCTGACTGGTAATCATCAAAAACATCATTTGAACAGATCTGGATCAGAGAGTTTGGCTGGACTTACCGCGCTCTGGTTAGCACAATATGGAGCACAATTTACTTTTGGCACTTCCCTTCTCGTCCCACTGCAACATATTTTACGCGGGATCACGAAATTGGGTGTAATTATTTCCTGTTCCGCCTCTAAGTAGGACTTGTGTACTTATTCGAACAGGGATTTATCAAAATCGATGTGAAATAATTTTGGTGCAGTGACTGGATGCCTGAAAGTCTGAACCAATTCAACTGGTTCACCATTGATGAGGATTGGATTGAGTGCTGTGTTGTGTTGAGGCTGTGCTGGTCGAGACGACCTTGATCTTGGACGGATTTCTTTCCAAACGAACTTCTTTGGCAAAATGGGCGAAGGACTCGAGGATCGTTCTTGGGGGTCCCTGCGTGTCTCCGAGAGTTAATATGTCGTTCACAAACTAGAGGTCCGTGATCCAATTAGTCGACTCAAGTTGCACCTCACGTTAATCAGCGATGGAACAGTTGATCGTGAAGGTGGCATCCTAGTTGAAAGGTATCGGAGACAGTGGGCAGCGCTGGCGAACCCTCAAGTTCAAGGAAAACTCTGAAGACTGCTCTCTGTAGGCACAGACTAGGACTCGGGTGTCGGAGTAGTCGAATGTTGTAAGTGCTTTGAGTTTCTCGGGCCTGCGATCTGTTTTCATTATGTTCCTCAACGAATTCCGGTGGACGGAGTTGAAGGCGGCCGTCGTTGATTGTTGGAACCATANGCATGCTAACCATTGCGTCTGACAGGGCTGTACTCTTTCCTGGTTAAGTAGAGCATTGGTCTTATTCACGAGGCGAGGATTTTGTCGAGTATTTAGGCGGATCAAGAGGCGCGCTCCAACGAGGATATAAATAGGTGCTATCTGTATTCCTAGTTTCCGCACAGTGATAAGCTTTCGATCATAGATGCCCAGCGAGATTCATCTAGCATATAGTTGATCCGATGGGCTTTTCTTCTGTCGTATGAACACCATGTTGAAAAGTTCTGTGTGTTGATAGCGAGTGTTCAAACGGCTGACAGATTACCGTCAGTCGCCATTCTCGCATCGATGGTCAAGACCAAACCTCCCTAGGATGTGCTGAGTATTATCATCAGACGATCAGGTGCCGGGCTTTCTAGTCCCCTAAAATGAAGAGGATTCTGCTTATAGCGGTGCGACTGACTACAGTTTTAGAACTAGTCATGGAATTCATCCTTGGTAAAAGAGTCAGCCGATGGTGTTGTGGCATGGACTTCTATAACTTTTAAATCTACCCGGTTTTCTCTGAAGTGTTCTATTACAATTCAAGGAGAGATCAATTCCCGGGTGATCGTTATGTTGTTAGCTCAATGGTTGACAGTAATAGCGCATGGTTTGGAGTTGTCAACTGGTCCACTGTGATATAGTCATTAGTCTGTGTTCACTTGAGGACTTTATTTCTCCATGCTTCGGAATTGGGGAGTTGCATCTCTGTTAGGCAAGCTACGTCTATCTTATAATCGTTAAAAAAGTGTACAGTAATGCACTGACCTCCTTTGTCAATGAGAGTTCCGACGTTCCAACTAGCTTATTGGACATCCCGGTCACTGAGAGAACACAGTGCGCGTCGCTTCCCGAGGACGCCATAGCACACGCAACAGTCGTAGTTTTGGCGGAATTCATGAAGTGTTTTGATAATGCGGTGCGAAATGGTAGCCCCAGCACTGTTCGACTCTTACTAGAAGGTGCACCTCTAGCACTTGCAAAGCCAAATGCAAAACAGCAAGGAAGCGGGGTTGTATAGTTTTTGAATGTCAGTGATCACGTATCTGGTTCATACGGTTTTCAGATTGAATACAGACTCAGAACATTCAATGTACCAATGAGAACTGTAAGGACCAATGGCTGTTGTTTGGTTCACGTGGTCCTCCTAATACTTTGCCACCTTGCCAAAGGCGGCCAGGGGGTTTGACTTTATTTAGTGTGGGGCCGTACTCGCGCACGACAGTGTTATCATCAGACTTTTGGGTTTCTATAGGAAGATCGCCAACCGGAAGATAACTCGCCCCGTCCTCAAACATCGCCAATGATCGTCCGCGACTGCATATTGGTACGATGGACCTGACTTATTCACAAGGAAGCATCGGACAGGCCATTCTCCCATCCACCACTTGGAGCATTACCCGGTAATAATCAGCTGTACTCCCCAGATCAAGGATCCGGGATAGGTGGTGATGTGGTCTCCACGTTTAACCCATTAAAATTGACGGATACTACTATCTTTATTAATTATAATGTCAATCGTATAAAAATACTTACAATTGTGTAAGTAAGGAACCAGTTCAATTCACGTTACACTCGCTTCGTTCTCTCAAATGGAAATAATCTGTGCACATGCATTTAACCAATGGAAAGTCATTCCAAATAATCAGTGACATGATTCCGATAACTGGTAACTCATCCGGTTCCCTGAGAACAATAGGGAAGCAAATAGCGAAGAGAAGCTATTTATCAATAGGAGATTTTGTTTATTTTCTGCCTTCTGAAAATGCCAAGCACACTGTACATCGAGGTAGGATGAGTGAGTTTACCATGGACAAGAACACCCCCTAACCCCCACAATGTTCCGGCATGATGCATTTGTCGTGTCTAGCTATTCCAGTCCCGGAAATGGGCAATATTTTCGGACTACCGCTGTCGTCCGAGTTTGGTATACAGGACAAATGTGTGTCGTGAGACTTGGACATGATTGCAGTGGATACAGACTGCTCGTCTGTACGAGAGAGAGATGAAATTGATCAAACTGGGCTGGTTCATGATGGAATTTACCATAGCCAGTCCCCCGGGAAAACCGCGAATCACGTTCATCCCCCTCCTAACCCGACCTTGATCTGACCAAGTCTCTCCCTAGCTGTCTGGGTCAAAAACGGTCAGTTTATGGAGTTCGGGGTTGACACGCCCCCCCCTCCCTCCTCCGGAAAAAAAACCGTGCCGTGTCATTGATCAGGCAAGTTTCGTGATTGAACACGTTCCGCTTGCTTGATCACATTGTGTGCTGGGTGGGAGTGGCCATCAATTCACTCCGTTACCCTTTTGGATGTACATCCGGAAACCAGCCCATCATTCGTAGCGTGCGCTCTATCAAACTAAATGCCAGTGTTTGTGGTGTATAACGGACAACTGCTTCCCCCCTCGCCTCATTGTGGTTATAGACGCACATGCAAATGTACACTCACCACCCAATCATTAGAATCTAATCCGTCCATATTCTTGCGTACTTATGCGCTTGATTTCTGAAGTCCCTCGGCCAATGGTAGTCCAATTCCACGCCTGATCCCCTTTGTGTCTATACACACAGACGAGACAGTGGTCTGCTTTGGTTTGGCCTATGGTCACTCAACACGCACGCAGTCGGGGGTGTGGTGGGGAAGCTGCTAACCGAGAGCATTTGACGGTCAATGGGGCTTGGAAGAATGGATACACCAACAGGAGTGGCAAATGAGTTCGGTACACGTATGCGCATACATGACGAAGACATTTATTAACACCGGTCTACTGAAGTTGTCTAATGTACTAGAGCATACAAGTTGTGTTCAAATGATCCTTAATGTGTCAAGCTCTCAGACAATCGCTTCCCCACGCGATCCCAATGCAAGGTACACAATAAACGGTCACCTTCCGTTCATTTGGTAAAAGAATTACTACAGTTTTATAAACTTAATTTTAATTTGGTTTTGCAAACTCCACACAAACGCAAAATGAAACATTTCGGGATATGATTCTTGAGATGAGACATGTAATCTGGACAAGTCCGTATTCTGTTTACAATCAGTTGGGCTCTTGTTGACTTGTTGATCAAAATCGGAATTGAGTTCGATGGCAGCTGGAAGCTGGGGTAGCTCACTTTCGTGTAACTCCAATCAGACTGAAGGCTTTCCGATCGCATTTACCACTGAATGAATCAAATGTGAATTGTGCATGAAGAGGCCCGAATCAAGGTCTGTCCAAACCAGTTTCAGGGTTTGGTAAAGTTGTGCCACAGTGAGATTTTATATATCACACATTAATGGCTTTGTACTGCTCCACGGTATCAAGATGCTCTGGACTTTTGTGATCGCTTAGCTAACTCAGGCACACTAATAAAGACAACAGTTCAATAGATCATAAATTTAAGGTCTTTTTAGCAGAGGTCCCCCCCAACTTGGTTTTGTTTGTCGAATCCAGGAATAAATGATTTGTCCAAGCTGTCAGCTACTCATGCTTACTGCTATGACTTCGCTTTGACCTCCATCGTCGATCCTCTGATTGGTGGCGCCCGCATAGTACACTGCGAATAGCATTCGCAATTTTTTCGTCGTCACTAACTGAAACAAATTGTTTCCTCTTTGTGCACTGAATGAATTAGCTCACTGCTTTTTGGTGCTGATTAGGCATTACTCTAGCGATGGATAAAAGTTCCCCGTTGGTCACTGACGTCGAATGAGTTATTCTAATGGTGGAAATTATTTCAATTTCACCGGAGTTCTCTTCTTTCATATCCCGCCTTGCATTTGCAACGCGCTCATAGAAACTATTTAGCTCTGTGGACTGGTACGTTGCAGGAGGAACTAGAATGTGATAACCACATGAGAGGGAACATATGAAATTCGTTATTTAGTGCATGATTAGGGATAAATTCAATTGAACTTTATTGATCACCAAACAGATTCCAGACGGCCAACAATAGTTCCGTAAGATGATGTATAGTATTATTTAACAGATCTAGAAACGTTTTCATGATCATCGATTGATTACATGCTAGCAGCTACACTTCTGTGTATCTGACCTCTGATCAGCTGATTATCCGTGACTCACACGTGCATCATGCCCCTCCTGTGCGGTTTCACGTTTGATACAATGAATAACGGATCCATGTTTGGGTTGCTTATATTTTTTGTGTGCTCTAATTATTACAGTCGCAGCATTCACTGAAAACACGAACGACTGCCGGTTCAAATGAGAAAAGAATACTGCTTTTCAGTATGTTAGCTTTATTCCAAGAAATGTGCATCATCTTTGATTGGACTGCTCAGCCTTTCCACTTCATTTCACTCAGCATCCTCAGGTCATTAATAGTCAACCATACGCTTGGTTACATTTTCTCTGGACCGCATCAGTGGGGAATATGATATGCTGCACATTAATCCATGAGATAAGCATTAGTTTATGGGGTGTTTGAATTATGATCCGATTTGTAGGCGGTCGTACAAATGAGAAATGAGGGGAATTAAGATCTCAACTGAAGCTCGATTTCCAGTTCAAACACATATGGACGGTTTGGAACCATATATTTCGGAAAACTTTTACTTGCCTTCCGTGATCGAGAACTCTTACTGTGGGTTATCTATGTAGGTTTTATTTCAATGTCCTTCAAATAAGTTCAGTTCAGGGACAGGGTTTTAATGATTGGTGATCAGCTGTTGATTTGAGCGATCATATGGCTGATATAGGTATACATCTTGCACATAGTTCTGATGTTTGGTTATACCACAACCTGTTAGTCTCATGATACATATCATCGTCGGTCTACGGATGCAACTCGACAATAGCTGACCGTACCCAAACATGCCCTGGTGAAGATGATTTCATATCGATCAACACACTACTTATAAGTAACCCAACTATTTCCAAGCAAGAAATAAACAATTTAGGAATTACTGATCAACGGCATTGATATTAACAGTTTGATTTTACAGGGAACTGTTTTGTACGAAAACGTAAACCACACGGTGCATTGTACTAGTATAAAATGATCCGATATCATACCTACAACAAAGCACAAACACTTTTGCGTATTTTCAACGCGAGCCTGTTTGAGACTCGTCAGCATTGCGTACTTTCATATCCCCATCGGGACACGAACTGCAGACATTCGGGTCGCTAATCCTAATCGTTTCCGACGAGCGGCAAGGTCAACGATTAACAAACTGACTGAATTGCTATGGTAACTCAGAAGCATAAGTTCAGATGAGCCATTCGTACTCCTAGAAGTACCAGACATTGGATTCCCAGCCCAAGGTCCACAGTTTCGGTGCTTACTGCTGAAGAGTTTATACAGTCCTACCATGTTTATGTAGATTTGGAACCTTGTCGAAAAGTTCAACGGTTTTTACTTGAGATGTATTTTAACCATAATCGAAATCGAAGCTTGCATAGAATACATGAAAGACCGAAAATAATGCATTTGGTTTGGGTGCTCCAAATTTTTCCTCATGACTTTAATGCATTTTTGGAATTTATTAAACAAAAATATTGTTGCCAAAGGGTGAACAAAACCTGTAACATGAAATTCACGGAAGTTCACATGAATGATGCGATGACATCCATTAGACTACTTGTAAGTAGGAAATACATTATCATTAAAACTCGTCAAATGAGAGGTCCCAACAAATAACCTCATCCACCTAAGGCAGGAATAAATATAAACACGAACTAAGAGGTCATGTGAGGTACACGAATAACTGACAATCAATTAAAAAATGACTGTAACGTGTTCAACGGACCTAGTATTACGGGCCCCAAACACAGGTTTGCACAATGTATCCTGGATCATTTCTCTGCATCTGTACACGTGCATACTGCAGTCTGTGATCATTAATATATGGTCAGTAAATAACGTAATCATAGGCGGAGAAAGATTGCGGTCAAACTTACTCACCAAACACATTTGTTACCAAGGTAGCGCCAGAATGACAAGCCATTCACACTATTTACACAGTTTGGGATGGCAATTTTGAATGTCTGTTTCCTCGGCGTATTTCAGAAGCTTGGTGTTGTTTGTTGTAGAGGATTCTGAACGCGTCGCGCAGCATGATAGTGTTTCATTTCGACTAGGTTTTGTGTGATCGACGAACTGAGTTTCCTACGCGTCATTGGTGACCTCATACTTCGGAAGTTCCCACTCAATGTTTTCTGAAGCCAGACCGGGATGCGCTTGGTTATTCGATAACAGTGTGAATGGCTTATCACTCTGGCGTTACCTTGATAACAAATGTGGTTGGTGAGTAGTTTTGACCGCAATCTTTCTCCGCCTATGATTCTGTTATTTAATGACCACATATGATCACATAGACTGAATTACGCACGTGTACAGATGCAGAGAAATGATCCAGGATACATTGTACATACCTGTTTCTGGCTTCTTTATTCAAATTCGTTACGGGGAAACTATGCTTCCAATTAGAGGCCTCGTTTGAAATTTACAGGTCATTTGACCAGGTCATATGCATTCAACACTTAAAATCTATGCTCACTGATGTCCATTTGTTCCCATCAAAGTGTCAGCCATTACGAAGTTTAAACTTTGAGGCTCACTTCATAAATACTGGAACATTATCCGAGGAAAATTGATTTATCTGGTTATTGGGTAAAACGGCATCAATAGCTTTAACACTTAAAAAAAACCTTTAATCCAGTTAGTCAAATAAAAACAGCAGATTCATGAAATAATCTGTTCTGTGAATTCTAATTGCAATACCGAATGGCATAAATTAGAAGTTGTTTTATCATACCCAAATTTATGCCATGGAACACTTTGAAAACAGATTAGATTCCGCAACTAAGGAGTTTTGTTTACACTGAAGATAGAGAAATTACTGGCTGATTTTATCAACTAATGTGAAATAAGATTTGATGGAGTTTAATTGCAATGACCCCTAGTAATTTGCTAAACAGCTATTACTTTCAATGGAATCACCGTGATGTGGACTAAAGATTATGTGAGATTTTTATGTTGGAGGGAGTAATTCGATGAAAATGTGTGATGGCGATTTTGCTTTGATCTTTGACAATGACGAAGTGTTGAAAGATTTACATATAAGGCGTATCCTACACCTAATTGAGGGTGAAGATGTAGTATCATACGTTTTTTAATCTTACAGCTTGTTTTAACGCGGAAAATTTGTTACAATACAATAAAAAATCTATTCTTGACTATTCATGTTTTCTCCGAGTGTTGCTTAAGTATAAAGCGTAGATAATCGGTTAACATCAAGCGGTTCATTAACTGTGACAGCAATCCGTTTCAGTTGCATCATGCATAATCAACCGGAATCACATATTCTAGAAGCAGAATCTCTCAACCAACCGGATAGTTTTCCTGTGAGTCCGTTCCATGTATCTTTCCTTTTATTAATACTGGTCTTTGCAGTATCTTTTCCACTACATTTTTAATGATCACTTTATTATATAAATTCCAGCTTTATATTTTTTCTACGCTGCCCCTCCTGTTCTTCAGAAATATTCTTTTACTGTACGCATTTATTACACAGCAATCTAAGCATGATCTAAAAGACCTCTGTATTAATCGATCTGTGAAAATCCTTCCTGTAAAACCCGGACTAACCACATTGATCCAAATTTCGTGTACTTCACGTTTCATTCGACCAATACCATCCGCCCCATACATACATAAAATTCTGACGTCACACCTACTGTGCATATTTGCACATCAACCCTATTAGTTGACTTTGTTTGTTTGTGCTTCACCCAGACCCTATTTGATTTAATCGCGACCTGACCGCTCACGTTTGACTCATTTGAGTGCAGTGTGCCAGTGAGTGTGCTATTCCTGCCCAAACTCATTTCTTCCATTCAGGTTCCTTGAATTACGCTCACGATAATGTTTGGCTCTTGCTTTCAAGTTGTTCTGAGATCACTTTTGAAATTTGTACACATTTTGTTTGCTTATTTGATTGTTCATTAATGCAGTACAGTAGAAATTTGCCGGATCGTTCGTTTTATTGACGTTTTGGGATCCAATATCGGTTACGCATTCCTCACTGGTCTATTCGGGAGACACAACTATCCCGTATGGAACAACGGAATTGATCTCCTAAAATGTGTGCTGAAAGAAAAGCATAACAATAAACCTTTTAGGCGAATAACTAATGCGCATCAATATATTTTGCTCTTATATTTACTCCCTGTGGAGAATCTGTGATTTTTTTATACATTGACACATGTATCAGTTAAATAACGAAAAGTACACTTTTTTTTTTACTAAAAATGCCTATCACCTATCACTGCTACAACATTTCAATTCACTGAATTGTGGACTAAAATTAAGGAATCTGCATTTCTTCATGATTTTAATCCAGAATATCACAATACTAATTGTTTGCAATGTGTCCGTCTTATATGTATTGTTATCCCCTTAACAGTAAAGTATATTCTCATGCCTTACAATGAACCCAAAATAGGAAAACTAATCCACAAAATGGAGACTAAGGTACTTTAAAGTAGGCAAAAAGCCTGAGAAAAGGAGATTTTAGGGGGTTCTAGTGTAAAGTGGGCTGTATCATCATGGAAAAGCCCGTATCCATGGTAAAATGCGGGCATTCAAAGTCGGAGTTGGAGATCAATTCCATCCTACCCATCCCGTGTCATCCCATATTAAGTTTCCTGCCGTCTGCATTAAAAATCCTCGGTTATAGTTCGCCAAAGCCGAAGCTCATTTCCGAGCACACCGTATCCGCTTGTAAACCAAGATGCTCTGTCACACAGTCGTTTTACTAACCATTGTGGAGCAAGATTTGAGTTCATAAATACGGCGCATATTACCGACCAGCACCCCATTCTGGTTTCATTATTTTTAGATGATTCTGAAAGCGGTCACTTGTAAAGAATCATAATATTTACCCCAATACTTTTGAGATAAAAATTAATTATTTTTCATTTACTTAAACAAGTGTATTTTCGAGTCTTTTGTTTTAATTTGTGATCTTTGTAGGTACTAGGTTATCGGTACCCCGGGCTAATACGTATAAGTCGCAAACGTACGTTCGTACGAGGAGAGAACGAGGCGATTCACGAAACGGAGGACGACGTGTATTATAAAGACCTGCAGAGCAAAAGAGAGATACAGAGGCGTGAGCAAGCGTGCGGGAAGTGACAGGAAACGCGTGCTGACCAAAGAGGNAAAACAATAAAGTGCACAAGAGGAAGGGTACACGTAGAATGGGAGTTCGTTGATCACTACAGAGCTCTCCCCCTAGAAGGCTAGGGAGAGCCTTCGATAATGGTGCGTACATCGTCTGTTGTGGCGTGCGAGTCCGGAAAACAGGAACGCTTGGTGAGTTGTCACAGAAATAATGGGGATCAACTGTCAAAATAATTCCAGTTGATGAAGCAGGGGTAGCTGTCCTACAAAGGGAATGTGGGGAAATGGAATTGTTCTGGAAAAAACAACATCTGCAGGTCCGTCGTCGTTTCGCCACTTGCCCCGTTCTGGTTTGCATAGAGAAAAACAGGAGGACCGTCGCAGCTGGGCATGAGCCAGTAAAAAACTGACGGGGCTGTCGGAAAAAGGTCTTCGATACCCATAGTGTGCTGGAGCAGTGGGAAGGGTGGGGAACGTGCCCATCTTCTTTCTTACTGCGTTCTCCTGGCAGGTGTTTTCTTCATGGTTGTTGCGGGCTCTGTGTTTTCTTGGCCAAAGGTTTCCTCGCGAGTTTTGAAGTTTACGTTCTTTTGACCGACGTTTGTCTCCTGCGTGGTGGAATGCAGAACCTGGAAGAGAACGAAAGAAAGAAGGTCGAAACAGCCCTTGCTGGAGCTGATCGGTGAGGCGAGGACAAACACAATACAAAAAGGGCAAGGTTTTTTTTATTGTGTGTGTGTGTAAATATGCATAGAAAAAAAAACGAAAAGGATGATAAAAGGTTTTTTTGTTTTGTTTTTCTTTTGGTTGTTTTTTTTATGCACATGTGAGTACTCAAGTGAAAGAAAAAACAGTGATATCTCAGACTAAAGATATCTGTACGTAGCTAATTGTGAAAACGTGCTACAATGCAAAACTTACAGGTAACTTGAGGACTCTCCCGCGTTTGGTGATCTGGTGGGGTGGGTCAGGATCAGCTGCCTGCTCTTGGGGCGTCGCGGGGTTTACTGGGGTGGACGGGGCAGGACTT
>UZAN01056016.1:0-11285 GCA_900618425.1 Echinostoma caproni | reverse complement strand
GGTTAGCTTCAAACTAACACTCAGACATGGAAACGCAGCTCGTAGCATATCAAAAAACGAACGATAGAAAACGTAATTCAAAAACGGGTTACAACAACTGTAAAACTTTCAAAAACTCTACACGCACACTGTAGAAAAAATACCGAAACCAAAACTGTAAATTTGATGCGGCTTTTTAAGAGTTCGGAGCAAATATAATTACCAAACTCCTGGACGATTTTCCAGAGGAAAAACTGAAGTACCGTTATTTATTCCATGGAAATAGAAACTAAAGAATTTTATTCCATAGCATTTCAAAATTTCTAGTCACGCACGAACGCATCGGAAGAGGTGACCTCTGATATGAGTGTTTTTGAGGAGGTTCAGTCAGGACCAATGGATATATTGTCCATTGCTGCTGCGATCACCTCTGCTTTAGAGAGGACAAAGTCCCGGCCTTTGGAGGAGTAGAATTCTATTCCACAGAACACCGAGGATTACGTTTTTTCCGCTTTGAGTCTTTGGGAGGCTACAAGAATGTAGGTCTCTGGGTCTCTTATTAGAATGTTCCATGTTCGGTTAAATGTGCCTTGCCTTGTCCAAGCGGGTCTTAAAATTCTGCATCGAACTAGAATTGACTACTTCACTGGGCAGCCTGTTCCATTCGTTCACCACCACTATGGTAAACGACTGCTGCCTTATGCAGATGGATACCCTGATTTAAGCTAACTTAAGGTCATTCGTCTTAAAGTTGGTTCTCGCTTGGAGGTTGTAATGGGCTTCCTTGTTTCCCAACGTTGTCTAAACACTTTAGGAGTTTGAACACCTCCATCAGCTCCCCTTTTCTTCTTCCCCTCTCCAGGGCGAAAAGCTTCAGCCTCCCCAGTCAGTCCATATATCTAAGGTTCTTCATTCCTGGGGACCATCTAGTGAGGTGCAGCTGCGTCTTTTCAATCAGTTTTATATCTCCAACTATATATGGGCTCCAGGCCTGAACACAGTACTCCGGATGGGGACGCACGAAGGCTTTGTACAGTGGTGTTACAACCTCCGGTCTTCTGGAGCTCACTGTCCTCTTCAGTTGATAGACAGCTCCTAGGGCCTTTCTCGCCGTTTGTCGGCATTATGCACTTGGTGTGAATTCGGTCTGAACCTTAGTACCAAGATTCTGGGCCTCCCTCATTACGTCCAGTTCTCCCCTGTGCTTGGTGGGACGAGGCATCTACCCCGCCACTGTTCCTGCTAATCGATGAGCCTTTGACATTTCCTGATATTTATCGTCAATCCCATCGCACAGACCATTAATAGACTTTGCTTAGGTCCCGCTGGATGGCCTCAGAGTCGGGGTTGTCTATCGGCTTTACATCATCAGTGTACCGGAGACATGAGTTGTTAAACCCCTCCACCAAGTCACTCAGGTACAGTAGCACCAGGAGCGGATCCAGCACCAGTACGAAGCTCCCCTTTGTGGGAGACCCACTTCTATCTTCAACTGGAAGCTCCGGTCATTTAGACAACTTGTCTCCCCGATAAATCCTGTGTTACCTCGTAGGTTGGTGAGACAAGAGCGTCTCATCACGAAGCCTCGCTGGTTTATGATCAGCATCTTGGTTGCTTCTAGATGCTTCTTCTGTTCCATATGATTCGCTCCATGGTTTTTACTGATCGAGTTTTACAGCTTAATCAGTGGGATATGTTACTTTACAGTGACTACTTCTACAAGTATAGAAACCAATAACTTTCATTCTCTCATATCTTAACCGACTATGCTCCGTCTGTTTTCACCAATTCGTGACACACGCTAACCAGGTAGCGGTGTGCACATTTATGTCTCAATCTTAATTCAGTACACTTATATAACCTCAAAACTATATCGGTGGAATATAAAGCTTATCGGTGAATACTTTCTCAAGTATAGTCACCGCCTTCTCTTATCATGGTAACCCCACACCTCGCACCTCTTAATTTCTCCTCCCAATATGCCGTGACACTTACTAGCCAAGGTGCTGTGTACACGTTAATATTTACGTCTTTTTTCATAATACTGATCGAACGTTGGAAGCTTTGAAACCATTAAGAACATTTACATTTCTACTTTATCGTTTCGAGCTGCGTTTTTTGTGCGTAATCGTCTTTTATATACATACTTCCTTGCAGTATTCCACTCTGCATATTGTTTTTCGACATGCTTTGTTCCCCCTCACCCCTTTCCAGCTGGGTATTACTCCAGACTCTTGAGTATCACCTTTTTGTTCCAAATTTCGTTGGTTTGGGTCTATCAAAGGCTTGGGGTCTACACCCACAATGGACAATTTGGCTCGGGCAATGGTTGTTGGGCGCGGCTGTTTCCACCGTTTTGACTACGTGCATCCGCAATTCAAACCAGACTAAGGATCACACCCTGTGCCTCACCTACGAGGTGTTTAAAGGTTAGGTGTCTGGCGTGTAGTCAGTCGCACATTAATGCGACCAACGCCGGAGTGACTTAAATCGCTTCATGATCGACCGAACCCAATAAATGTGTCCTCAGAAGCAAGCAGTGTTGCATCATGCAGAGAAAGATATTCTTTGATCGATGTATCAACTTGCTGTACTCCTCCTACCTCTTCATCCCTATCCGCGTGTCTATTCATCTTCTCTCCTCAATCTCAAAGCAGTCCGTCTCTCCATATTTTCACCCACGAATGCCACACGTCGAATCCTCTCGTATAAAGTTTGTTGTTCGCTCAATTTCCATTGAAATGCCGCTTTAGTGCATTCCTCCATTCTCTTCATCTACGTTTGTGACCTTGTCCGCTTTGTGTTCTGTTTGCACTGCAGTTTTCGTTCCGCTTCCCTACCATCTCCATTGTGTATAACTTTGAATTAGACCTTCCATATACCTGCACTGTTGTTGTTCATATGATTATTTTGAACATATAATCATACGTTGTATATGCTTCACACCTTCGTGAAACACATATCTAATTAAAACAATTATCAATATTAGCGAATTAAAATCAACGGACCTGTCATTTGCGCAGTCCTCCCCATTTCACTCTTTGTAGATTGGAGTTACAGTTGACACCAACCAATCAGTAGGGTGTCGTCCTTTTTCCAGGGATGCACTGAATAGTCGTTAAAGTGGTTTTGCAAGCACTCCTGCCAGTGGTTTTAACGCCACTGGATGCAGCTGGTCTGGACCTACGGCCTTGGATGTCACCAGTCTATGCAGGTGCTCTTCTACGTCACGTGGTTTTATATAAACTTAGGGCATTGTTATCTGCGTGCAATCTTCAACGGACCTACCTGAGACTCCTAGATCACTTCTGTAGATAGTCTAATATAAGTGACATAGGATGCTGGCCTTCTCAAAGCTTATTACCGCAGGCATACCATTGCCATTTCTAAAACATCCAACAGCCTCCATCAGTGAAGTTTTCAATCGCACGTAGATGAAGTACGCCTTGGAGCCCGATTTTTCTTGTAAGACCAACCTCTCCTCATACCTGTGCTGTAGTTCTTTTGGCTCTCTGGAAGTTGTTCTCCTCGCCACTTTATGTCGCAGCAAGCCTCCACTCGTTTTGGTGCACCGATACTGCCACCAAACTCCTTGATTTCTCTGGATCGCTTTTCTCACCCTGCTTCTTCATCATGATGGAGCACCTCTGCNCCTCTGCGTCTGACCTTCTTGAGTGGTGCAACTTGCTCTGGGAGTGCCAATATTTTGTTCCTAATCCGAAACCACTGTCGCCCGACATATTGCTCTCCCTATTCTAACATCCAGTTGCACCGGCGACCCGATTCAATCAGTACGGCCTGGTTGACAGACCAGAATGACTTGCGATATTTATCTGGCGCGCTTCGTCCCATTGCACCCATCCGTACTCCGAGTACTTCATGGGTACTCTTTCCTATGAGTTCAGTTCAGTTCAGTTCAGTTCAGTTCAGTTGGTATTGAGGACCGTGACGGCAATTACCAGTGTCCAGGTTCTTGCACTGGTGATCTTTTTAAATGTCCCGGTGCTGCGACAATAGGAGTAACAAGGTTCTTCTATTTCCAAGCGGAGAATGTCTTTGGGTACCCTAGTTACCATGAGATCCCATATTGATGGGACTTAACCATCACGCTATCGCGTTGCCCTATCTATTTGAGCCTTCCTGTGCAGCATCTCAGTTAGCTTATTCCCGAAGGAGTTTCTGGGAGCTATCTGTATGGCCCAATCCACCACCGGAGCACTGAAGTCTTCTACAATCAGGGGTTGGAGACCCTTCCCTGTAACTTCATCTGGGAGGGCAAGTGGCTGATCGTCTTCCCACGTTTCTACACTAGGGGTGCGGTATAGCCCAAACAGAGTGGCCTCTCCGTTGCCGACTTTGACTGTTACTTTCCCACCATCTGCGTTCTGGGTAGCAATTTTTATACCCTTCCACTACTCATGATGGTCAGCTACCAACAGTACTACTCCGCCTCCTACCATTTCTCCGGGTCGGTCTATTCTACTGATTACACAATAGTTTCGCGGTATTCGGCATCTGACGCCTTCCCTCGAGCCCAGCCATGTTTCAGCTATGACAATGGAATCTGCTCGCCGTCACTTCTGGCTACTTAATACCTAAACTTGCCGCATTGGTATAAACCACGAGTAGACCTTTCCTCCCCTCTCCCTGGCCCTGTTCCCATGGGTATAACTACCGAGCGCTGCGTCTTTTTTGGGACACCCTTCTGTGTTCCTATTCTCACTCGACCAGCACTCTCCTTCAAATTAGTTGCCTCAATCGGCGTGCCAGCGGCCGCTGGCTCTCTTACAGTCCTTCTCAGTGTTGCCCCCATGCCTTACAAAGCCCCCATCTTACTTTCTGTCGTTGCTAGGCGGTATAGTCTTATGGAGCTCCTCCAGCTGGACGAAGGTCGTTTCCAGGTGACTATCCTGGTCGTGTTGAAACCTGGTGACTGGTGGCTTGTGACTATTTCAATCTTTGACCGTATGGGTTTGTCGTCCGGGGTTATGATGATACCTTCAACAGTCTAATCCCAAATCATCCTATTGGGTGCCAGAAGACCATTCCTACGACTCGCATTGAAGAACTTCACCAAGGTTGACCTTCGGGTTTTTGTATTCGTGGCATTTACACCGCGTCACTTACCAAGTCTCATCACGTGCTTGACCGCTGCATGAACTGGTATTTCGGCCAGTCACGAGAGGTTTATCACGTAGTATCGCATTTCCTTCTCTCTAATCCACCCTTATTTCATGAAGGAGTCCGGCATATCTTCAATCACCAAGTTTCGGTGCCTCCCTAGGGCCACTGCTGTTTTCCAACCTTGCGAGTGCTTCGCTCACCCTGGTCTGTTTGGTTTCAAGCACCCTCAATCTTTGAGTTAGGTTTACCAAGCTCGCTTTACCTTCCCATCTACCTCTTATACTCTGTTCTTTAGCCTGACTGCATAGTATAACTGTCTCGTCGCACCCTGATCTGGTGGAGACATCAGTATTGGTGCGTTGGCCACAGTGTATCCCTTGTTGTTGTTTTTCGTTTTGGTCTCTAGGTCCGTAGGTGAAGACATTATCGCTGTCCCAATACATCCCTTTATTATATCTCGGGACACTTTGCTGGGTTTACCCTCTTTAGGAGTTGGTCGAGGAGCGACTTGCACCATTTACACACCCATCTGAGGTTTTTATTATATAACAAGTAATCCAATTCGCTAGCACCTGCCCATCTAAGATGGAACCACATTGGACACGTGTCGCACCGTATTGCCTCCGAGACAACTCCTGTCTTACACCATTTGTTACGGCACTTTGGATCCATGCTAGCCAACTGAAACAGAGTAAGATAAGTTAACTAATGTGGATACAGAACAAAGATAAATGGCAGTAAGGAATTAAGCAACGGTATTAGTGGCTCAAGGTGTAACAGGTGGCGCCAACAACAGACTGCTAACTGACTCATCTGGGTGAATATTTGCCACTAGGTAAGCCTCGTGAGCATTGGTTTCCAACCCTTCCCAACGTTCAGAATTTTTCCGCACTGCACTTTTGTCTTTTTCTCCAGTTTCATAGAGATCCTTTAGTCTCCCGTCCGTTTTGCGGTGATAGTTTCTTCATTGAGACGCTCAACTCAAATTTTCCAACGCCCGCTCGTGTGATCGATTTCAGGATCAGGTAACATTATAAGACTAGAGGCTGGTGCCAAATGGGCGTCCAGTTTCTTGTGCGGTTCTGCTCCAGTGTTCTCGATGAGCTTCTACGTCTAATTTCCAATGTCCAACTAACAGGCGGATAAAGCTCCTTGGTTTATAGATTTGCCTGTTTCTTGAGTGTCATCGGAAAGATCAGGTGTTCGGATGAAATTCTGTAAAGTTTTTCTTCGTTTTGTTCCCAACTCCAGCCAGTTTCTTGACGGAGCCAGTAACGATGGGTCGAGGATTTCTGGAAATGAAGGAAACAGTGACACCCAGTCGAGGCCTAAGCCAAGCTGATGGCAATGGGTTAGTGTATGTGCATTTAAACTACAAACTACAATAGTTGCCATGTCAGGGATGCTGCAATGACCACCAGCGGTCAATCAAACGTTACTGTCAATGTATTCCATATCCGTGGTTGCATGAGAACCATGACCTGCGACAAACTTATCAAGCCTAAGATTGAAAGAGTGCGTTGTAGCTGCGGAAACAACGTCCTCCGGAATAGCATTTCATGCAAATATGGTTTGCACACGGGAGTGTAACAGTCTACTGTAATATCAGTCAACAAAGGATCATCGCCTGAACCGGTTTCTATGCGAGAAATTCAAGCCAGGCACGCTCTAGCGGTGGGCATATATAAGGTATAAATGAAGACTTGGGGAACGCAAGAGTTGTATTTCATAAATGATGGAAAATATAAGTTTTGTTTAATAAAGAAAAAGAATGTTGGAAAAAGGAAAACTAACAAGATACAAGTCTGACTATCACATGGGGCTCTCAGGTTGGCCTTGGTTCACCTTGCAGTGATCTTTCGAAGTCAGGGAATTCAGTCAGCTAGCAGTCATCCAGTTTGTGCTTGAGGCTTATCACATTCATTGCTGTGATCACTGCTTCTGGCTGTTCACCACACGGTTTGTTAGAAACTTTGCTCGAACTTCCAGCCTGGAACGCTCTTTTGACAATTTCAAAGAATGTTCACGTAATGCCACGCTGTCGTTGGCAGTGAACAGTGGAGCACCTATATCAGTTATGCCCTTTATACTCCTAAGGGCTTCAATCAGATCACCCCTAAGGCATCTCTTCTTCATAGAGAATAGGTTAAGTATAGGCAGACAAGTTGGATAGCCTTGCCCCCTAAGGTGGGGGAAGCACCCCGTGAACCTACAATAGATCATCTCTATGACCTCCTTGTCCCGCTCCAGGTATGGAGACCACGCTTGGATGCAGTATTCCAAGTGTGGTCTCATACACTTTATATAGGGGTAACAACACCTCTGGATCCCGAGAGACAACAGCTCTCAGTAGTTGGTACACTGCGTTGTTTCTCTTATGTGCCGCCATTAGGCACTGCTCCTCTGATTGCAAATTACCGGTCACCTGAATTCTCAGTTCTCTCATTTTATCAATCCTTTGGAGTTCTACTGGGGTATCAGTGTTAATTCAGCGTACCAGGCCTGTGCTTTCAGCCTGTATAAGCTGTCTACACTTGGCTACATTGAGCGGTAGCTCCCAGTCTGCAGTCCAGTCTATGAAGGCATCCAAATCCCTCTGCATAGACCGGTTTTAGGGGGAACCCACCAGTTTCAGGTCGTCAGCGAACATGAATACAGGGTTCTCTAACCTCGCCCGCAAGTCATTCACGTAGGCTAGGAATAGGAGAGGATCTAAAAAGGACTCCTTTGGGACTCCACTTGCTATCCTGTCTTCCATTGATTTCAACCCTTCTATGTTAAGATGAAAAGACCTTCCTCTCGGGAAGTCTTCCGTCCATGCACGCAGTTTTGGGTGAATTTTGAAGGTCCTAAATTTCAGGAGCAGTAACCTGTGGTTTACAGAGTTAAAAGGCTTTTGAAATTCCAAGTAGCAGACCTTCACCCTCTCCCGTCCTTCCAGCCTGTCCGTGATTCCATTTAAAAACACCAGTAGACTTTTGAAACACGATCTCTTCTTCACAAACCCATGCTGGCTATCGGGTAGCGGATGGTGGCGCGCAATGTGAGCCACCACCGTGTCCCTCAGTAGCCTTTCCAGTATCTTTAGTAGTACCGAGTTTAGGCTAACCGACCGACAGTTTACTGCCTGATTTCTGTCATCTCCTTTGTGTATGGGGACAACATTTTTCACCTTCCATTCGCCTGGTAGTTGCCCTTCTAGGAGAAATTTGTTAATCATCTTTGCTAACGGTGCAGCAAGCACCCCAGCCAGTGGCTTCGGGAGGGCCGGATGGATATCATCGGGTCCCGCTTCCTTATTGCTCTTCAGTACCTGGAGTCGAGACCTTATCTCATCTGCGGTGAAGACGGCTTCAGCCATTGCAGGGTTGGGGGGTTTCCCCTGATGAACCCTTTCGAAATGATGGCGGAAAATATCCTCCTTTTCAGTATTTTATTCTGCGCTAACTCCATCTTCCTTTTATACGTTCCCGACCATCCCTCTGAGTTTGGCCTTGGACTGGACATAATTACAGTAGGCATTAGGGTTGAGTTTCGCGTTCTTAGCCAGCTTTTTTCCATATGCAGTCATGCACATTCGCTTGACCGCCATTGCGCGCTTGCGCATTCGGTCGTATTCCAGGAATCGGCGGTAGCTCTCTGAGGCTATCAGTCTTCCCCACGCTGGTTGTTTACGAGCCTAGGACTTTTGCATTGCGCCTTCCAACACGGAGGTTTTCACTTTCTCTTGATGTTTTTCAGCGGAGCATAACTATTTGCGAACTGTATTATGTTAGCCTTTACTAGGTTCCAGCTCTTCTCTAACGGCTCACTGGGGTCCAGTACCCATGTCATGGAATTTGCACCGTTTCGAAGCTGCGCTAAGTTTATTCCCCCATAGTTTCTTCTCCACTTACCGGGCGCGATCGATCCTCATGAAGACATGGTAATGTGAAGTCGAGCTTGGTTGCTCTTGCCCAGTGGGGCCATTACCTGGGTATTCTCTATATCATTTGCCCCCTTTGTCAATACCAGGTCCAATCTGGTTGGTCTGCTGCCATCGCGCCATCGCTTACCTTCGCTTACTTGTCGCAAGAGGGCTTCATCGTGCAGCAAGTTCAGCATTGCGGAGCCGAAGGAATCCGACAGAGCACTTCCTTTACNTCTATTGTTTGAACTCCCCGAGGATCAGTAGTTTTCTTATTGTCCCGAGCTGCCGTTTGTAGCATGAGTATCAGCGCATCACCCTCGTTAGCCTTGAATGATGGGCTTCTGTAAACGCTAATTATCGGCAATTTGGTGGATCCAATGCACACCACACAGCAGGAAACCAGGATGTTTGGCGTTGACATCGTGAGTTACCTCCTCCGGCTGTGATGTAGGTGATGTGCCACTAGTATGAGGCTCTCTCCACCTATCCTGTTGTCAGTCCTATCAATGTGATAATCGCAGAAGGCTGTCAGGCAGTGGTTTTTGATGTTTATTCCCGTCCGGAGCCAGGTTTTTGTGATAGCCACCACATAACATTTCCGTCTCCACCGTAAGCTTCGACTATTTGTTTCCCACGCTACACGCATTTGTGTATGCAATGTGCGGGGGGACTCCACCCCTAGTGTTTGGTTTTTCGCTAATGGAGGGTGGCTCCTCGGGATTTACTCCTGAGCTTGTGCCCCATTTTTGTGGACCTGTGGTTTTGATCATAGGCTTTGTTAGTTCCCTCAAATGAGCCACGTTTTCTACCCTGTTTTGGTCTGTCGGATTCTTGTTCCTTGGGTTGTCTCAGCAGAACCTCCCTATAAGATGGGTTTGGTTCGACGGGGCTTACATTTTCACGGACCCTTCCGTGAAGCTGAAGGGTCCCTGGGTTCCTATCTTCACTGGTCAGTTTGGGCAGAAACACCCTTACTTGACGCGTTTGTGCCAACCGAGCGACGGTTTCTGCTTTCAGCCTCCAACCGGGTTGATCATCGGTTATCACTCTAACATTGCCAACCGAGGATGTCCGGATTTTTCGGCTGCTGCTAAATGCCCGTCTCTATGTCTGGGGTTCCCGGATTCTACTCTTATGGGCCTAGGCCGTGCTGCTTCTATATCTATATAGTGCCTTCATGGCCGAAGTCTGAATACTTCCCAAAGTAATACATGTTCGGGGATTGCTAACACACTTATCAACGTGTCCAAGTAATCGCGCATGTACCGGTCCCTCAGTCTACCTTGTCGCATGAATGGCTCTGGTACACCGTGAATGAGTACGTTGCGGTGTCTACATATGGCTACACTGGTTTTCTTCCGTAGCCTCTGAACCACCTCAGTCAGAATATTTTTTCTTTCCTGAGGCGATTTAGGTTCTCCTCGTGCCCGTCCATCCACCTGATTAGGTTCACAAGGGTGCCTGTGATCGTACCCTTGTTTGTCATGCTAGCGGGAGCCCCCTTTCGTAACGCTCTTCATTATGTTCCTTATCTCCTATTTACTCACATTTTGGGCTTAATTTTAGGCCTGACTGCCTGCATTTTTCTTCTTTTTATGACACTTAGGATAGTTGTGCAGGCTGGGCGCACCCACTTCAGGTGTTTGTGTTGCCCGTAAAGTTGGAAGCTGCCGCTCGTCAGCCCACTGCATTTCGGGTGATACCAGGTGCTGCAAGTGTCACAGCCTACTCCTTGGTCAGAAACCTCTGCGGTGCAGCTTTCCTTCCCGCACGGATACTCCTGGGTTCCCGTGTCTGTCTTGCATTTCCCCATGGCGGACCTTGTGAGGGTGCTCGTGCCAATATTGTTAATCCCCATATCAGTCATTGAAAAGGGGTTGGAGTTTCAAAAGAAATCTAAAGGTAAGAGTAAACTACGGACGCTGTTAAGAAAAAGCCCTTGCTATAGTAAGTTGAAACTCTAGAAGATACAAGGTTCCTTACGATGGACGTAGAAAACCGCTGGCATTATGCATCAAGTCGATTAAATCCCTCCAAGATACACAGTACGATATGGACCTACCTTGTTTTTTCTTTGCCAAACTCCTAAAACCTTTTTTACAGTTCCTAAATCCTGGAATTTTCTACTCCTTCCTTGGATTTCGCCACTTATTTAATCCAAGGACTTCCCACGTTGCTTATCCGCTGATTACCAATGAACGCGCGCGATTCGATCTCCACGTGAGCTTAGGTTCCGTTTTTTTTTACATAAGTCCATTTATATATAGATTAC
>UZAN01056015.1:0-10440 GCA_900618425.1 Echinostoma caproni | reverse complement strand
CACTAGCCCAGATAGCTAATTAAATAAGCTGTCAAATTCAACCTCCAAATCTGGAACCAGTGGGACCTGTAATTTGCAGATATGGACTAAGAGACACTTTTGATCTCTTAGACGCCTTTGAGGACCTGAAACTCGAAGGTAAACAGATGATGTTGTTTGACGTTACATCTTTGTTCACAAATTTNCAAATTTTGATAAAATCTTGTATAATTTCCTCCTCCCTGATAACATGATTTAACACGATTATACTACGTTTTATTTTGAACTGCAGCTTCCCACTCATTTATGAATTTTTTGCTTGAGGCAGATTGCATTTTTCATCGACTGACAGTCCTCAATATCATGGGCTTTCTATTTAATGCGATGCTTTGAGTGATCCGTTACCGAACGCGGTATTTTTGCTAAAGAAGCACATGTGACAGACGAGAATTCATAAAGTGGTTGGGTTTGTGATGATTTCAAAGTTTACATAGACTCTAAGGGTTCGCAAATCCTTCTCACACTCTTAAACATGCTTTTTCGCTATCGCTCTGTCTCTCTCTCTCTTGTGTTTGCAACTCATTTGCTCTGAAGCACGTCAGACGCATGGTGTTCAGTTGCTTCCCGAGCTTGGCAATTGTATTACAAACGTTTCTTCACCGATCAAGTGGACATTCTCAATGCAGTAACTGTTACGGTAACAGGCACTGCTTTAAAAATACAAATACAATATTCAACATCATTGTCTTAAAAACTGTAACATTCTACACTCTCAAACTTGCATAATTTTCACAAGGCATGAAATCCCTAGTATGTACTCACCAGTGAATCATACAACAGCGTGATCGATGATGATCAGGAATTAAGCGACTGTCTGGTACTGATGGTTATGAGGTTAACTACAACAACGAGATAAATGTATAGGCTTTTCCAAAAAAGAGCAGTGACGCTCTTCCGAGAGTATCACTCTATCAGGATCCTCGTCAAACTGTGTAGTATCATAGAGATTTGGGTTGTAGTTTCTGTTTCCATATTGTTAGATAACTATCTCTACAACTCCAAAAAGAGTATGGTTGCGTAAATATGTGAAACATCCTTTTCTATTTATCTATTTGATCAGAACTCACTTGTTCATCACTTTGTTCAAATGACTCATTTCAATTCTTATGCTTCTTCGTTTTACCTGAGCATATGAATGTGCGTTTACAGCTGAATGCGAACACGCGAAATTGATGGCCAATATCAAAAGTTGTGTAAGTTCTTTGAAACACAAATATAAATATGATAAAAACCGCAACAAAATGAAGCCGAAATGAGTAAATCGTGATAAAGCGACGGACAACTGTAATCGACTCCATGTCATCCAGATGAATCTTTTTTTATAAAACGCATGATTAATCATTGAGAATAAACACCCCAGAACTTTGTGCAATTCATTTCCAACCTGTGTACTACTTATTTAGGATATTTGACCAAAAACTGGGTAGTTAATTGGCTTGCTGCTTTGAGTTCAGATTGCATGTGCCCGTATTGGCTTACACCATAGTTCTCCTCGTGTTAACTACCCCAAAATCCTGCGTTTACACACAGCCAAAATGAAGATTAGAAACCGTTCATTCATTCATTCATTCATTCATTCATATGTCACCTGTATACTCCAATTTGGTTTCTAATCTCTCGGACAATATAGAGAATTTTTGGCATCATGCTCACTGAAATAATGATGCATATATATATATATATCCTCCAAAGCCTCAGTATGGTCGGGGGGTGGGTGTGTAATGTTGCGGCTAGTCACCCTTCCCTTGCACCTCGCAAAGTGCTCCCACACCAGCAAGCGTTTCAAATAGTCTCTCCTAAGGAAGCCCTACTGACTGCCTTCTCGTGGAGGAGATGTTTACCCACCAAACTGAGAGAACGAAAAGCCGACATCCGGGGCTATAACCGGGTTGGTGGACCATTGAACCTAGGGGAATCGGCCGAAAACCCTGATTCCAAACCAAACAAGAAGAGGTGTACAAACCACACACACCTTCCCAGTTGTGGCAGTGGTCATCGGCTCAATTAGGAATTAAAGTGTATTAGGCACTTCTGACGTTTGACCCCATCCGAAAGACGTATGATCCGGTGAACTGTACACCGGTTCCCAATGGACTCCGGTTCTCACACACCGCCCCGCTGCCTTGCAGCTCAGCCAAAGTCTCCGGTTGTGGACTCTTCAAGAAAATTTACTTGCCTTGGCCTGGGCAACCTGACAGTATTCACCCCACATACCAATCATGGAACATTTTAATCTTTATACATATTATTTTACCATGATTTTCTGGACACAGTCTGTCCTCAGACAAGTGATATATATATATTCTCAGTATCATAAAACGTGACCCGCTTGGAATCATTTGCTTTACTAAGAACTCAATGAGTGACGGATGCCCTCCTCTATGGCCCCCTTGCTTTTATTTATTTTTCCTACAGTCGGTTTAATTGCTCCTTTGTTCCTTTCTTAGCTGGATTTCTTAGAAATTCAAAACTTGCTGCCGTTAATTTGAGAAAACAGCGAAACGTTCCTACAGACTCTCTCAGATAAGGTATTATTAGGGACAGCCAATTCATTTTTGTCTCGTTTAGCTTACCTTAGAATCATAAAAATTCATTTGCAGTCTCGAGTCTATGTTGAACGGTTTATCCCGTCACAATTTAATCACAAATTTACTCAATGTTCTCTAATTTCGACNATATATATATATATATATATATATATATATATAAGCCGCTAAATAAATCCGTGTCACATCGTCGCATCGAAATCGTCAGAGAGAGAGAGAGAGAGCGATACCGATAGACATAGAGAGGGAATGACCAGTTTACATATGTGAAGTAGCCGATTATTCCAGCGACATCAGTCCATGCCAACATGGTCGCTGACAATACACGTCTGTCATGCCCACAGGTGTGCATATATCAACTTGATCGGATAGGTGACTAATGATGACGTGTACGTTGAATTATTTTCATGATACGACCGCCTCATTCAAAGGTAAACTGAGCCATGTTAAATGGCAGAGAACGAAATAGTGCCGCTCGGCCCACCAACACGACGTGCAAAACCAACGGAAAGAGTAGAATAAAATGCGTGAATTGAAAATTTTATTCTCTTCGGACTTGTACCGGTACAATCGGGACATGGTTGAAAAACAAGTGTGCAAATGGTACTCAGAATTGGAGGTTGTGATAATACATCTACAGTAGGAAAAAAAGTGCACGCTATGTGCTACCACGAACTAAGTCATATAGGCATTTACAAACAATTTACGGTCGAGGTTTAGCAAATCAGCGAATTGTTATTCTGTCGATAATAACCACAGTCCGATTAGTAGTATCATCAGTATTCGCGGACGTTGATTGAAGGCTGAACAACATACCTACCACTGAAATGGAACTGGCGAACCAATCAAGTTTATCGAGTGATGGTGACTAGCTCTTGAAGGTAATTAAGCGTACACTGTGATAACTATATTCTGATCTGCTAAAGCGTGAGATTAATTGCATTGTAATCGTTTATTGTCGTTTGCATATATCTGATTGAAGACGACAGTATAAAACATTTTACACAAAGACATTACATGGCTTCCGCAAAACTGTGCAGTTAATGTTGTTTAGCTGGTTGACCAGAGGTGTAATTTGTACAGGTAAGCGGAAACTTAGGCTTTGTTTTTTCATCCGATTTTTTTATTCTATTGAACTACTGCCACTGGCTTTAAACATGTCAATAGTAATTTGTCGTTCCGTTTCTGGTAACTTGGTATTCACTTTGAGCGTGATTCTTGTTCACGTATCATTGGACATTTAGGTTCTTAACTTTGATACTTTTTCTCTCCTACAGATTACTACTTAGCACGTTGAAACGGAGAACTCGCCGTCCGACAACGGTTCGAGCTCTCTTTGAGAACTGGCCTACATTCGGCTGTCGNAAATTTTGCTTCACACTCGACAGTAAATATACAGCACTGTCCAGGACTCTGTGAGGACATGCAATAACTTTCACGTCACAGCTATATACTATTCAATATAAGGTGTAAACGTCTAACCACTTTGACCCAAATTGCGCAGTGATGTATTGATATCAATAACCACATAGGCTTGGGTTCAAGCCAGCAGGTTTATGCTCATCATGAGTTGATTCTGATATCCCAAAAACCGAATACTACCGACGTACACTGAATACATCCTTGTATTTTCATTGGTGTTGGTGAGTATTGCTTCACGTTGGAAATAGTACAATACAGTCAAGTAGGGTTGTCATTGTATGCACCCCGAGGGGTGAATATTAGGTTTTGTGACCATGGTATCTCTTTCTCGATAAATCCGCGCGTTACATTATTCTTACACTATTGTTTGATACTCAATGCGCTGCTTTTTTCTTCCTGTTTCTCCTCTCGTTCAATATATCTACATAAATTTATCATATATTTGAACCAAATCATCCACTGTAGAGGTGGAGGTGAGCGGTGGTGCCTCGGTGGTCACTTCACCAAATTATCACCCTGGGGATGTGTGTTCAAATCCCATCACTACCGCCTGACTTTCCCCATTGTGTGTTAAATTGCAGCCATTTGATTGGTCGCTACCCACTTTCTGAAAACTCTATCTTTGTAAATTCAATAAAAGGAAGGAAAAATGAAAAGAAGGAAAAGAAAACCAAGCATTGAGGTTTCGAAGGTTCCTAACGAAGTCATTGCCCTGGCGGTTATTGCCGGGATTAGTGAAGTGCAGGGCAACCCGCAACAGCCTTCCTAAAATAGGTTTTGCTATTTCGCTTGTAGACAAAATAAAAAGTGGTTCGATTGGTTGCTACTTGGTCAGTTTAGTAGTATACTTGCTTTTTACCTGGGGGGGTCCCGGGTTCGATACTCTATTGGGTCCATGGATTCGTATTGATGATGAAACTCAATCAAGACAAACAGTAGTTGTACGGTGATTCCTAGCATTTTAGTTAAGTATTCTTTACACCACAAAATTTACAACACCATCGAATGAAATCATCAACGACTGTCGTCTATGTTTAAGCAAAAGACTATATGGATTAGTGTGAAATTCTTCACCCCACAGAAGACAATGAACCGCAGATAATTTGGTGGATTTGTGGTTTTTCGGTTTGATCTAATTCCTTAACCCGATAGATTGATCAGAATTTAAACAGGAATAGTGCCTCAATCATTTCACTAGTCAACGGACGAGAAGAACGTTTGGTGCATTCGTGCTCGTACAAGTACCTGCACTGAAGTGTTACTTTGCTATTGGTAATCTGAAGAGAATACGTCGTTCACATGAATGGCCATGACATTTCGCGACATTCCGGCGCGAGAAGCATCACCAGAATTTCCATGTTTGTAATCGCAGGGCTCATCTATGACTATCGTGCGGTCAGGTTTTAACCACTAAAAAGTATATTAGTTGAGTGTTGAACAATAATTTACTAAAACCTCATTTACTATTCAACTGGTACCGATTGAGCTCCTTCAATCCTGTGAGGCTTATGCTATGGTTGCTTCATTGGACAGTATATCTTGCTTGTCCAACGTGCCGTTTCTCTCAAGCCTTATAACTGTTTATCTAGCCTGTCGAGCAATCTACCCAAGGATTGGCCGCGGATGCCTCCCAAATCTTCTTTCATCTATCTATGTGAGTTGAGTAAGTGATAGATACGAAAGCGGTTGCGAAAACCCCAGGAACTGGAATGTTTTCTGACTGGGAGATTCTGTTGCTGTCGACTGACTTGAATCCAGTAGAATAGCTCCTAATAGAGGTTTATTTATTCCCTTTTTTGATGCCTTTGGAAAATATTTGTTTGATGCGTGTTACGCAAAACGTGAATGGTACTGATAGCCCGTTAAGGAGGACTGATTATATCATGACTGAAAGAGATGAGCTATCCAATGATAGAATCGGCACGTAACAAGTTGATACTACAGGTTGAACTAAAATGGAATAGACGAGAAAACGTTCCGTTTCATTTTCCAGGATCTCACAAACTATAGCATCATAGTTGTTGTAATAACAGATCCATTGGACACAATTCTTAGTGAGTTCAACAAATCAATCAATCTTTGATGGTTCATTCATTGTCCTCCCCCGAGACCGGTCTAGTGTGTGCTCTTCTGTATTAATTAGAATATTTGATTTAATAATACATAACAATAATGGTCATTAACACGATTGTGATTCTATATTACTATTATTCATTCAGAAGCCATGTGAATTCAATGACAGAATAGAGCAATCTCCCAAATATCGTTTCCCTCCGAAACGATGGACATTGGCCAGTATATCTCTTAATACGCATAATACGCTCAGTTATTAAATACAAAGGCACGGATTAAGATGTGCACATTTGGATATTAAAAAAATACACTACCTCTGTTATACGGTATTGAATGTTTGCCCGGTAAAAAATTTGGTAATTCACAATTATGAACATTGTGAATCATATTAAATATTTTTCCGTCAAGAGTTCAATGTGTACTCCTCATATTGCTTTCCCAATGCATTTGAAACGCGACACTGAGTGCAGTCCCTTGGAATGGGTGAGTGCCGCTTTTTGTGTACGTTGCCTATGAGAAATAGTAAGTGAGGGAGGGACAGAAGAGGCACGTTCAGTATAAAGAAACCCATAACAGTATCGGTAAAATTAAGAAATGAATGTGACTGCACGATGGTGAGCTAGTGACTGCAAAGTTACATGTTACGGATGGTTTGTCCCTAAAATGAGTGATCTTACGTTGAAATCGATCAGGAAAAGACAGAAAGATGGACGGAGCTCCACGGAACACATAACAGCAGTTATCACCTGTTAGGGCAAATTTGAGAATTTTTAAGCGAGAGAAAATGAATAGCTACTTGAAAACGTCCGATACGGAAGACAAAGCCAGTTTTGAGTGCAGCGTGAGAGCTATGCAAATAACCATACGCTGACCATGAAAACGAATAAAAGGATTGTTCAAAAAAGCTGCATAAATCGTTGGTACAGAAAACGTTTAAGCCAAAGTATAAGGAGGGAAGGGATATTTTCAGGAATGAACATGAAAAATTCGTCGTGTATATGCCAAATCAAGCGTGAACTGAAAAGCTAGAAGGCACTGTAGAGCTGTTTCGATCTGGTAGGGTCTAATCAACGGTGCGAATCCATTGACCAAACTGGGGATCGAACCGAGGATCTCTCACGCAAGCCTGCTACCCACTCTGCCAACGGGCGGCTGATCAGACCGTTTTTCATTTTCCATTTACACAATATAGCACAACCCATCTTTGCGAGCTTGNAATGAAAAACGGTCCGATCAGCTGCCCGGTGGCTAAGTGGGTAGCAGGGTTGCGTTCTGTCTGTGAGTTTTTTAACCTTGTGTCAAAATTTAGTTGAGCGATTGATTATGGTTATGTAATTTTTAATTAATGAGATCTTCATAATCATCGTCTGCTACTACAGCCTCAGTAGCTGGAAACATATCTGAACTCTTACGCAACCACCGAATTATCTGCCCAATAAATCTACCAAGACAGTATTGCGACGTTGTTTGGAAAGCTAGGAAAGATTGTGAATGATGTGGATGGCAGACTCAATCGCTCTGAAGACACTTGTTTATGTGCCTGTCCAGATGTATTCCCATAGGACCGCATACAGTGGTGAATTAAATCAACGGCTTACTAACTCATTTGAAACATGGAACCCACTACCGTTGTACACAAAAAAATAACGCTATGTGGTTTCCACTGGAAAAAATAGGAGACAGAATAAAACCAAAATAAAAACGTTTTCACTACAGTTCTCCTGAACTTACACTTTCAGTAGTTTCACTGTTCTCCCGATTGTGTAAAGAGCCCGGTTGCCTTCTCACTGGACCCGGGAACCAATAAGTCCATGACATAAAATTAATAAAATTGGCGCATATACAAATGCATTCAAGAGAATGATGGGGACCGGAAGGAGAGGTGATAATGCAGACCAGTCAGATGCACGATGCGATAAAATGCATTAGAGAATTTGGCCGGTTATCACGTACACAATCATCTACTGACTTCTCAAAATAGCGAAAATCGAGATGGTATTAAAATTAGTGAACAGCTAGCACAAATATACATAAATTGTTTCATGTAGTACTTTAGGACTAGTTATCACGACTGCGGGGTAAAATCGAGCACAGCCAAATTCGTTTTAAATGCAAAACCATTTGATCAAAAACGTATTATTGAACACTTAAGAATTCTAAAGAGCATTAGCGAATCACCTCCAAGTTTGGAATGGATGTTGTCAAAAACATTACTGGTCATGCTCTTGAATTAGTCACCATGAGAAGGAACCAAAACCTAACTGGTTGTGATGGTGACATTTCTACCATCTTGGAGGGCTTTTTCAAGTTTACAGTAATATGAAAACATCAAACAAAAGCGGATAGGAACCACGATTGTTCTATGGAGAGGAAATAACGCTCTTCTCTCGTTTATGTGGTGGTGAATGAGAACATCACAACTGGTGAAGGTCAAATATTTACAGGTGACGTCATCGGAAAAGGAGAATTAGAGAGTCGAACTGGTTTTGTTTGGTGTGGAAAGAATTCCGTTTCAGTTTAGAACCTATTAGTGATATCCAGCTATCGCTGTAAAATACATTGCTGGGGGACATTTCATAGATATCACAAATCGGCTGTTCTGAAACGGGGTTTCATGTGACGTGGGGAAGGATTGATTGCTGATAGTTCATGTTCGTCAACGACGGTCCGAGTCGCATCACTTTCCCTCCTAACCATCCACACACACACACACACACACACACAGGAACACACAGCACTCATTTTTTCAAGACCACAAAACCCCACCCAGACTTTGTTAGACTGTGACGTCATCTGCCAATTTTCTATATTTTGTTCGTTCATTACTTGCTGTGATATCATTTGCTAACACACACACACACACACACAGTGTCATTTTCTTTTCACAGACCATCTTTTTTACACAAATTGTTTGATATTGGCTTGTAAATAGACTTTGGAAAAGCGTTTCACAATGGTCGAAAAGTTATCATTCAAGAATTGTCTTTGTTATTCCTCATTGGGACTAGTCAGTGAATTCCTTCACAGATCCACTACCGAGTCACTATTTGGACCGGGAATGCTCAGCTGTCTACGACCAATATTATTTCCTCCACTATTCACCTCGATCGGTGCAGCATCACTGTGAAAAAACATGCTAGAATAATGGGTGGTGAAGGGAGGTCAATGCGAAACAAATGGGATCAAGTGGAGAAAATAGTTCGAAGACTTGGAAGAACACAGTGATCACATGAACGAAAAGAGATTAGGTTTCATTCATTCAAGCTGAAATGGTACGTTGACTGAAGTCCATTGAGGCCTCAGATACAAGTCTTCGAGTGAGGAGATTCGGCAACCTCTCTCTCTCTCTTTGAGTCTATAGAATGATCAATAGCCTTGGATAGATTCATGAATAAGGTAATTCGATGGACTGACGTCAATAAAGACCTAAACATTAAACAGTTCAGCTCATTTAAGTGTAACATAAACCTAGTTATCCGAAGAGATTACGATAGATTATAAGTTTATAAGGCATAAAGTACAAAATTCTACTCTTCTGAGCAAACAAAACATCCAGCGTCCAAAAAATGTTTTTTCTCACCGCGTGTGTAATTGTGGCCAACAAACCACTCGTTGAAAGTACATGCGACTGTGGCACTGTTGTTTTTGGGTTAAACAAAAATGTTCGCGAGGCCAGATAGGCGGTCGGCACTGATGAAATGTACTCGTTTATGAACCAGAACACAGACAGCGTCCATGGCAAGACCCTGGGAACTTAGTGCAATTGTACAATGAATCCGACAGTCTTAATCGTAGAAAAGGTTGTTTAACAGTGGGAGTAAAGTAACATTAATTCCGGGACTAAGAATGTAAAAGAATTTACAATAGGTATCACGGACAAATTTGCAAGCTCGTACCAGCCTTATCGATATCACGCAATAAAAGCAAGTGATTGCAGCTTTAAAAAATGACGGACAGATCGAGGCTTATAAGAACTAGCCTGATCTGACGGCAAATCCCTAAACGGGAAAGCCAAATATGTGCACAATGCAGTTGTTGATTATTCGACTGATTTTGACTCGGTGTCCCGTTCAATTTTACTGAACAAGCTCCAATCGTTTGGTTGTCCCACTTCTCTTCATGATTGGCTACGTGATTACTTTTAGCAATGATATCAGCATGGTAATTAAATTGGGAAGAAGACAGTCAACGGCATCACTCAACAGTTCGAGTATACTCCATTGTTTAACAACCGCTTCGCTCACTCCTTCTGGTTTGAGGTTGATGAAGCGGTCAGTTTTGCGACACCTTCAATTAGCTCTCAACAACCCCGATGAGATTTATCAGTTTGCATACAAACGTAACCACGCTACACTGCAGG
>UZAN01056009.1:0-13970 GCA_900618425.1 Echinostoma caproni | reverse complement strand
TCTCTTCCCTATGAGATATTCTTTGAATGGAAGGTTCTGCATAGTTTATGAATGTACGGATGTTGATTGTTGAATGTAAATTACTTTACAGAAGCGTAACAAATGTATTTGAACACCAGTACAGCATGGTCACAGCGTCCCGGCGAAAGGTGTACAATATTGTTCAAAAGAGTTATATTGGCTGATTCCGTGGATAATGGAGGGCGATAGATAATACTAATCAAACAGTAATTGTGTTTGAACAATCTCAACCTACACCACAGTCTGTCAGGTGTCAAAACTGGGGGTGGATTTGCTCGCAATCAAGATTGTTTTGGTAGTAGAGTAGAACACCACACCATGTATATGACGATTGCATCTGAGCAGAGACATCTCTGATAAGGACAGTTCGCAGTCTGGAATATCATTTGCAGGTCAATTTTCTGTAACTACAATAATATCCCACTGACCTGATATGAAACGCAATTTCAGCTCCGGAAATTTGCTGAGGAGTCCTTGAGCATTGGCGAAGCAGCAGTCCATTCAATGGTGATTCAGTGAAAGCCTGTTGATCAACCCACATCAGATGCTTATTACGCAAAGTGATTTGCATTAATCGTACAACCCTTATATTTAAAAGACTTGAAGAAAAGCTTTTTGTCCCCATGAGTACGCATCATTGAACTCGATACATTCAATGCGATAATCGTGAGCTTTGTCGTCTCCAAGGTTTTTCATTGCTCACTGTGGATGAGTTCATACGTGATAAAATTTGTTGAGCACTTTTGTTTGAAATAATCCTTTGGATTATTTTTGTATTCCCAGTCGGGACACGCATCGAATATACCTATATGGTTTCCAGTTGTCTCATCACACGAATAATTAGACCAAACAGGTTCATGCTAATACCAGGCAAAGTCTTCGGCGAAAAAATAATCCAGACCACATATTTGAACATTCCAAGTTTGAGATGTAGACTATCGATCGAAGGAGACGAAAGGAACGGGTCACAGTTGCAATAGGAGAACAGCGAATCACAGTTCGGTGAGTTATTGCACTTGCCACGAAACAGACTATTTGAATGCTGTGAAGGGCCCTGATGATTATTTCAATCCAAAGCATTCTTTGCGCAAAATTTGACACATTTATATGATCGTAACATGCACACAATTATTCTATTCATATCATTTTAGTTTATTGACGAGCAAGCGTTCATATTAATTCGAAATCTTAGTTTATAATTCTATTATTTATATCATATGGTTGCTCTGGTTATAATGAGTAATTCTCTTCAAAAAGACTTGCAAAACAAGCGATTATACACAGGAAAAAATGTTGAAATAGTCGCACAGTAAGAGATTTCCTTTTCAGAANGTTGAACACAAATTGTTTGTCAGCCCACCCTAGTTTCACCAACGATGAACTTCATAGGTGTGATATGTGAACAGTGAAAGATTCATCGAACTTCAGCGAAACAATAGTAACTTCTTTTTATATTGTCCTAATCCATCGAGTTTATAATCTGACCGCACTAAAACAGTCGCTAGGATGCCAGAGAATGTTAAGGAAGAAAGAGAGAGAACGAGAAGTTTGTTGAACTGAGGGAAGACGTTTCAAAAGCTTTGAAAAACCAATGCAGATCCGTGGCATCGAGTCCCTATCTTCTGAAATGGTAAAACTAGTTGGGATAAATCCAGGCTTTAATTAAATTAGAGTATCGGATTAGCCCATTCGATTGTTCAGTGGCAGGCACCAGGCTTCAGATAGGCTGACCAATGGTCCCAGTTCTCTAACCTTTCCCAGCGCGATATGGTTAGAAGTGATCGGGGAAAAGTCAAAACTAACTACCTCAGAAATGAAACGCACCACACAATTTTGTCATCTCAGGCATCGCGTTTATGTCATTTTCGCAGGTCTACAGTAAACTGGTTAAACCCACAAAATGTAGATGACTGTAGAGTGGGAAAAGGAAAACGTTCCCCAAAACAAACAAATTGTTCTCTTAGCGTTTAGTACACATAGTTATAAATCAGCCTTACGTATCACAATTTACCGACGCTTTTCACTGAATATTCCCATCTTGACATTAAGAAAACACTGTAGCGAACAAAGCTTCTTTTCCATAACTTCCTCCTCGGGTTATTACATTTATATACATAGGGTTCAAAATTACCACACTAGTGTAATGGCCAGATGTGATGAATATGATTGGTTGATTGTGATCTTGTGATGTGTGGTTTGGAAATATGAGGGCAGTATTGTTGCTGTTATTGTTGTGTGGTTCGGAAATGTTCACAGTTGGTGATTAGAGTGAGCTGTTCCATTTCCGGTCTGCGCCCCTGGATCATGACAAAGGTCACGGTGGTTTCGGTCAGCTGTGTCAGGTTGAGGCCAGGGTAAACGAAGTGACTGGACGAATCGTTTTTGAGAACAAAGGAACGGATTGAGTAGGCGAATAGCCACCGCTTCGGCTGTAGCAAGGTGTCATTGACGAACAGCTTTTTATGGGTTTACTGGTAATTTGTAGATCACCTTGAGAGCGTTATTGTTTGCTTGATGCCACGTGTCATTTTTTTGGCCGCTCTATATCGGGTTACGCATTGGAAGAGTCCTCGAACTGCGATTTTTTGATTTCCTCGATCAATTGTTTCTTCTATGGAGTCAGCCAAACTTAGTTCCAAATGAAAGACTCGTATTGATCCCCTCATGTAATGACAAATGGTCATGATTATCATATTTGTGGAAAGGCAGTATGAACTACAGTAAATGACGTGTGAATGAGGATATAATGGCTCAGTATATCCGAATCCATGAAGGATATCTACCGATTGCGCAAATACCGTTTTCCAACTTCGAATCACGCATACTGCTGCAATATGCTGGCATTAAATGATTGTGTAGTACCGTTCTAGAGGTAGTATGTACCATAACTAACATTATTGGGGCATAAATGATGCCTATTTTCCAGTTAAAATGCAGGTTGGAGAGACAGTTACAAACTTTCCGGTTCATCTCATTCACACATGCATGAATGTGGTTTGGAAACTCATGATTTTCCTTGTTTATCTTCGTTTGTATTCTGCGTCAGAGTTGTGAATTCGGCTATGACCAGATATAACATATAATCCAAGTCAGTTTTACTGCCGATGCATCTAATGAGCGGTTATGTCCACCATTTATTAGTACGAACGAATGTCAGCCATTTATTCAGACGAGAATCTTATGACACTCAATGTCGGTTTTAAGTTCAGTTTAAGCACAGCGGTAGGGATTTGATCATTCTCGTGAATCATCCGGTTATGGTATATCCTTGAAGCAGTCATGGAAGTTAATCACCTTAAACGACGGCTTAAAACAGTATTCTGTTCACTTGGAATCCTAAACAAATAACTATCTCTTTCCATTTGAAGGTTTCAAATGCGACTTGTACATCTTGTTCTTTTATATACAATGACACAAATAACGTTCCAGAATGAAGTGAGCTGTAGCGGATTAGATGCTGCCTGGGGCCATTCACATAACGGGAAATGTCAGGTGGCATCTGCGAGGATTAGAACTCTCAAACCACGAGTTAATGTGATGACAAACTCAAATATATGACTCACATATTCCTGAGGACATTCAATTTTTGTAAGTCATATTTTTCTATAAAAAATTTTCGAAGAGAACTATTTGACGCGCTTGATGAAAGACTTTGTATATTATTGGCATTGATGCAAGCTGAGGTTTTGACTGACTTGGGCAATGCTTGTGCTCATTTTAGATTGAAACAGTTATAGGAGCTAACGTGGCCAGTTAGGATTCGTAACCATTCGTACTTTCAATTAACCTGTGCTTCATGGTCATACGAAATGGTGCTGGTAATTGGGAAAGTCAAAGTCACATCCAGAATAACGAGAATAAAGCAATCATCTGCATGCTTAATGTAAGTCTTTCCAGTAAGCAACAGCCACTTTGATTGAACAAGTTACTAGGATAACGAAACATGCAATTAATTTGATTTGCTTTCGTAATGTAAAATCATTTCCACCAAATACTAACTTCGAATGTCATACATTTCATAATGCTAGATTTGATATGTGTTTGATAAATTAAAATAAACTGTTTTCCATTGAACATCACAGTCGTAGTTGAACCACAAATCCAACTACATAGGACTGGCTAGTTTTATTCGGACTTGAACCATAATGATGAATTCAAAACAGTTGCGGGATAAGCACCAATGATCTGCATATAAAAATATTTCAAAGGTTAGAGTAGCAATCAATCACTGGAGGATACCGGACGACTTATTTAACATTCTTTCCGCGAATAGCCCACACTATGTTTTGGAAAATATTTGATAAATGAATGATGTCCAACAAAAGGATCGGTGACCAAAATCGATACAGCGTTTTAAAGACTTTTACTATGAAGTAATTTGGTTATCATTTGGACGTTTTAAAATCACAAAACTCGATGTATTTGGGGGAATTACCGAGAGCTATTTTTTCCGGTGAAAAACTTTCGTAGATAGAAAGCCTAAATTGCAGTGCGATATCTCCTTTTTCAAAAATACGGAATACAAATGAACTAAAGTTTCACTCACAAAACTTGAGTCAAATATGTTGCAAAATCAACAATCTAGTATTCTTTGTTTTTATTCTTTAATTCAGAATTCTAATTCGTTTGGTGCTTTTTTGATTCTCAGTAAATGATTTTCCTAGGGCTAAGGGGTTTGCCTTTGTGATCAGGAAAGTAAAAGATGCGTTAGTTACGTTGTTCACTGATGTAGAAAAACATGATGTGACTTTTTAAGCTGACTCGTTTTGAAGTCAAATGATCTCACAGGTTCTTCACGTTTGCTCTGAATAATGGAAACTTTAAACGGGTTGCATCTTATAGCCGATCAACTAGTGGCAAACATTTCAGAGCACAACTAAAAAAGAACAAATAAATCCATTTCTGCTCGTTGTGAGTTCAACAGATATCAATAACTGTAACAGATTTGGTGTCTATTTCACCTTTATTTTGATTAAAGAAGGATGATGTTCGCCAGACTGGTGGCCCGGTGGTAACGTCAGCAATTATCACCCCGGAGGACGAGTGTTCGAATCCCACCACCACCGCCTGACTTTCCCCATTTGTGTGTTGTATGGCAGCCCTCTGATTGGCCGCTTCCCCCTTCCTGAAAATTGTATCTTTCTATATTCAATCAAAAGGAAGTAAAATGAAAAAGAAGAAAAGAAAAGTTTGTGTGACTCAATCTGGAGTGTTTGATCACTTGCAATCCAGAACTTCAGTCCGGAATCCAAGGAAGTTATGACCTTCTAAAAAACCCACATCAATCAAAAGTGTCTCACGTTTCCGAGAAAGTTTGGTAGAAAAATGTGAATGACAGACTGCTTGCTGCTACAAGGATCCAGACACAGATATACATATAAACGCGATTCAGTAGTCTTGTCCGAATAGTGACAGTTTATTTGCAATTTATAACTCGTGTGACATTTCACTTCTGCGATAGTTCGCTTCGAGAGGTTTTTGACTCTAGAATTTTCTCCGGATAACATTTTCTGCAAATAGCCTTCAAAAGGAGGTTACACTTGTTCACAAATTGGAATATTTTTTTCAGTTTCTTCTGTCGATTAAGGGCATGCGCGCAACTGGTTGTGAAAGATTGACGCGTATTGATTCGGGTCCGTCTCGCATTCGAACAATATATCCACTCACAGTCACCTCGGTTCACCACTAATAGAAATTTTCCTCCTCACAGACGAAGGATGTTAGCGAAAACTGTAGTATATCAATGAATCACACCCTCCAAAACAATGACTCGTTGGTCTATCCCACATTTGGGAATTCCGAGTCAGCACCTTGTTTAAAAATGACTCAAATTAATTTGGAATAGTTTTCCAATCCTTCTTACTTTGTGGAGCCTGGACTTCGGGATGAGTTTGTTAGATAAAAACATTTTGACTATGCGCATGTAACTATACGAATACTGGTAAAGGTATAAGATCGATTGATTGTTAAATCACCCACCAGACAGGATGACTATTTAACGAGAATCCTTTTCCAAAGCATATTACATAGTTAGTATATATGGACCGTAAAGTTCTGATACCAACTAAGGCAGAACTTAGTTTGACCAAGGGTATTTGGGATGCGTCATTGTTGAACTCCTGTCATCATGAGGTCACTAAACATTCAAGTCTAGTCAAGGAATCGCTTTTACAGCTTGAAGGGTGGATATTCAGCAAGCACTACCACAGGGTGTCAACAAATAAAAAAAATCAAAATATACTACAGCACAGTACCACTACGCACAGTAACATCATAAAGCCAATGGCAAACTCGGATGTTTATGATTGGTTTAGTTTAGCATTTTGCGCAGATTTACCGCAACGAGTTCATGGTCTGTGAGAGATCTGATGAGGTACGGTACAATGGGGTGCTTGTAAGCTTTAACGCGTGCCTTTATACATTTATGACTAGAACAGGTGGATCAGTAAGAAAGGCACTGACTAGGACCTAAATAAAAGGGATACGAAATATCAGATAAAATCTTGTTGGAGAATATTTTACAGGACTTGAGGTGGTGTGTCACCACATGCTATATCAGAACTTCCTCCGGTATAAGAATACAAACTGAAAGAAACTTGAGAAATCGGGAATTGAGTATGAGGTCCTTGTCAAAAAGACCGGTGAAGGTAGCAGAGAATCCATAAAGCCAGTATGTCAAAACGCAAGTAAAAAGCCTTGTGAGATGATTTGGGATAGAAATTTATTTAAGACATGGAACATAAAATGGGAGCCTTTTGATTTTGAGAAAATCGTAATTGAATTGCTTAGACCAGGTGAGGTTACGGTTAAAAAACACCAATGTATTTGACAGACGGTTGTCGATTCATCTGATTACTGAAAAAAGATAAAGGCAGGCTGGAGTTTGACTATTAATCATACTTTTGACCTATCAAAAGAGAAGAAAGCTACATCATTACATTTCTAGGGGTTCCTACGGCGGTTCCTTCGTTGAGATCGTACATTTATATTTAACTGGTATATATATATCTAAATGTAAATGTAAATAAAGTTTCAGATTTTACGATGTATGAGATTATAAAACAAAAATGTAGACGCTTAGGGGGTTTCATTTGAACTTATCGATGGTTAATCCTGCACGCTTATGCGTACCTGACATTTTAAAGAAAATGTATACAATTATTTTTACTTACATTTTACTTAATGAAACACATGTTCATTTTTCAAGTGGCTTCGCCCAAAACGCTCAATGGCGTAAACGCTATTTTGCGGGAGTATAGGGTGACGCAAATATTCCATCCTCAGGCGAGAAATGAAATGAACAACTGATAGTCAAAGTGTTTTTGTTTGCGTAAAAGACTTCTGTGCGATAGTTTGAAGTAAAATTGAGCTTATTTTTGTCGCAGTGTTCCCCTGTGTTTGGCTAGTTCTTGTTTGTTAGAGAAATTCCTTTCATTGGTACTTTTGATCGAACATTTTCTTTGTCGAACAATGTTTCTGACGAGAAAGCGTTTAATCTCGGAATTCATGATGAGGGGATTTAGGTTTATGAAGGTACAGAGTTGTACTCCTGAAAGCGGTCCCTGAGTAGCATGAATACGACTTCGATAGTCGCATTGATGAGATGTTCGATGTGTTGATACGAGATCTCAGAAACGTATGAGTTATTCGTTGTAAGTATTTCGAGGAATACTACATCGAAACAACTATGGGAAAGCAGAATAAGTCATTTGAAGTTAAACCATGTTTCAAATCGCTTTTGATAGCATCCTAATCTCACTTGAGTTGTGTGTAATGCCCAACAAAAAAAAACAAACAGAAAACGGCATGACAACATGAAAGAGTTCTCGTTCTTTTGTTATCCACGATGTCCTCACAGAATTTAGGGTCAGCGTATTGTGGGTCAAACTCATTTTTGGCTTGCGCATTCTCCATATATACGGTAATGCTTTTCGCATACAGTAGAACTGTTATTCGCTTTGGCCTACAATGAATGTTGTTGTTTTCTAACATTTTCTAATAACTCCCTAATCCTAATAGATTTGTCCAGTGTGTTGCTGTAAAATATACATATTTTTGGCTATCAAAGTATGTTAGCAATCTTAAGTGAGTGCGGAAATTATCTACACATCATCTGTGTTCAGTCTTCAAATTAAAAAAATTAATATTTTATCGTTCAATACTTGATCTAAAATATTCTCCTGATTTGAGTTAAAATTTTCAGTTAGTTGCAAATATTTATCACTGTGATGGATTATTATCTGCCGAGGTAAAATGCTGTTTGGTAAATTTATGATTTCACGCATCAGAAGTTATGAATTATTTTATTTTAAATTCAGGAAGATAATTTTTTCATTATTTGGAGTGATATCATTTTTAAACTTGAATAAGTTTTATAAACCTGCGGAAATGTAAACGTATATGTACAAAACGTGTGGACACTTTCACCTCTGCCTGCTGTTAAGTATTACCGCGTTCACTATTTTTGTTGATCGTTTCCAAATCTTAGGGCCCTGTACGGATTGATTGGATATGGCCCGGTTTTTCATTCACGTGATCTTTAGGACCATCCTAAGTGGTTCAATAATCTTTCTGCTCGTTTCTTGAAATCGTCAATGCGCTGATCCCTGTCCCAAAAGGGAAACTATTTTGAACAAGGCTGGACTCGTCCAAGCGTATCAAACGTAATCGAAGTTACTACGCTCCACTGATCACAAAGATGGTAAAACCCTGGGTAGAACCATTTTGTTTGTTTGTTAGAAAAAAAGAAATAGGAAGCAAAGGTGTTGTTGTTTATCGGATCAATTGATCAACATAACACTGGGTCTTGAAGCTGACTATTGGTCGATTATTTATTCAAAGAACAGTTGTTGATTGCCCTCAGTTTATCATCAAATGGAAAGTACGGGCACCTTCGTGTACTTGCATTGAAGTAGGATCTGTGCAAACATGTAAGGGGACGCTTCTTGACATATATCAATATCAATCCATTTGTTTTGAAAACAAATACAGTTTCAAATGTAAACTTGAAAAAATATTATTACTAAAGTTGGCAGCAACGTGATTTATTTGGTTTCGGTAGTTGTTTCAGGAGTATTTTGTTTTAAAGTTGATCACACCTTTTCCAATTTAAATGTATTCTCGTGGGGCGTTACTCACTGATATATTTAGGGATTGTTCCTTTTCATGATCTGGAGTGTTACAGAAAGCTCAAGACTATAGTTGTGAATTTTTCTGTAACTCCGTTGCTTAAATAACTGTATTTTCTCGGTTTAATAATGTAATCAGTCTATGTATCCATATTCTACTGCGTATCAAGTAATCTACAAGGCGGCTGTAAGTCCAAGTTATCCACCGGCAACCGAAAGTCTTTACTGACGCCGATCATGCTGAAATTATTTACTAATTGTGGACGGTGTTTAGAACCTTCCAGATAATAATAACCTGTATACAGTAATATTGTTATAACCGTACATACGGCGTTTATGCTATTTAATAATAAAATATAATAAACAACACAAATAACAGCACAAGCACAATATGTTTTGAAGTTAGATTCTATGAATCACCTATTATATTAACCCACACTCGCCCTACTCTCAACCTAACTGACTCACCATCCTTCTGAAACTGGGAAAAGAAAACTTGTAAACACTCTAATACCACTGAATCTGCTGAAATGACAAAATGTATTACAAATATGGGTGCTTGGTTTGGTGAACAGAAGAATTTATATGGTTTTCAAAGAATTACCAACACGTTTGTCATAAACCTTCTACTTGAAGACGTGATGTTTTGAGACAATTGTGCACTTGAATAAAAGTCCAATAATTAAAAAAATTACTCACTTTATGTTTATAATAATTCGCCTGTGTCAAGAATATTTTAGATCAACCTTCAGTACCGAACAATGAATGGTTTTGCTTTGCTCTTCAGTGTTAAAACATGAGGACCATTAAAGGTTGATGCATTATTTATTTAAAAAGTGAGGACATGCTATATGGGCACGAGTTGAACGTCATTGTGTGAGTGTGTCAGAGGAGAATGGAATAAACTGAGTTACACTGATCTTAGGCTGTCTTAGGAGTTCTCCTAACTGACGAGCAATTCATGCAATAATAACTGTTTCTTAGGCGAAGTTCGTCTTAGAAACTGCCAAATAAATGATAAATGACACCGGAGGCGGGCTGTGTACAAATCCTTTAACCTTGTTGGGTATCATTACAGTCCCAGTTTAACCAAAAACGACCTGTTGACTTCATAAACGATGGTTGTTTGTCACTCGCTTGTTCGTCGGTCAGAACATGATAATAACAAAGGATGAATCGCACATTACTTTTGGGAGATGGTTCCGATCACTTAACAAAGTTATTCTTCAAACCCAACTTACGTGGTAGCAAATTGCGACCGGAACCATCACATCTGAATATTAAACAACTCAGGGCATTGAATGATTTGATTTGATTCTGCAGCATATTGATGACATCTACTTTCATGTGGATTAGCGGAAATTATTGCCCTTCCTTTAGAGTCAAACGTCTGTCTTTCAACCAAACAACTTCAGTACAACTGTATCATTTGAACTGCAATGTATCATTTTAGTAATAATGAATGCCTTATAGTGAATGTTTTGACAAGTGCTCACTCTCAAAACTATTGACTGTCTTGCTTTTTTCCTTGACAATGTAGGCTACAAAAAAATATGATGGGCATGACAGTTTGTATTTTATTTGAGTAAATTTATTGAAAGCGGGAGCAAAGTCTGACAATTTGATTGAACCATGTTCAAAAGCACTAAATCCTCTCAACCCAATATTCCGATTTTAAGGAACTCCGAGAGTAGTTAGTTCGCTGCTATGAACTTAAATCATTTGTAACTAGGTAGTCGTTTATCACCCTAGCCATATCCCTAAGCCACGGTTTTGAATTCATTTATCCACTAGAACACCTGTCTTTTAATCCATCAGGTTCCCCGATGAGTTTAAGCAACAAATTCTCCACTTGCTTCATGCTGCGGAGGTGAGTATATTTTCATCGCGTGTTTGCCTGTTACAATTCAGAGGTGAACTGATATAAGAAGCGGAAGGGAATCAAACTCAAAAACTAACTTCATATTTGTCGAGAACTCCATCAAATGAAAGTAACAGATCTTTTGATTAGATTGGATGTTGCAGTCCTACGTGGACAAATCTAATGAAGCGTGAATTGACAACCAAAGAGACACTTGACAGCTGGTTTAGCAATAATGGATTTCATCAGTAGTTCAAATCCACCAATCCAGCCAAGGGTCAAACCCGAGTCTTCGCAGGTAAAACGCAAACTTGCTACTCATTTGACCACCGGCAATGGAGAAAATACTGGAATAAGATACGGTAACTTTATGTAAGTACAACCTAAAACCTCTTCTCAGATAAGCAGAACGAATATGATATAACGGATTAGTGAATGTCAGTCATCAGTCTGGATCCATCGCCCAGCCCCATCTACCTCACTAAATAAATGCCGACAGGGATTCATGGTACACTGTTAGTCGAATACCTTTGTTGATCAAGCCCGGTTAAAACATGTGAGAAAATTCCCCGGGAATTGAAATCCGTTAAGCAAACCAGGGGCCAGACAGGTGGCATGCACGCCGTCACGTGAATCGAGAATCAGATAATGCGATTACGCAGAGGTCATTTTGTGGTTCAGCAACAGGCCGAACGGTTAGCCAAAACAGAAAACTAAATGCCTCGACCAAGGAAATGCGAAACGAACAATGAATATAACTAATGAGATTGTATTTTCATTTGACAAGCGGTAAGATCATCTCCTGGGTTGTTGATAACCAAATTCACAACAAATTGCTGACATCGAAGAACAGACCGAAATAAATGGTTGTTTCAGTCAAATTTAAAGAGTGACAGAAGTATCATCAGTATGGGTTATAATTTTTGCTATCAACTAATTAATTCTTCCTGAAGACTAATAACTTTTTGGGAGAGTGTGGTTTGCGTCATTATTGCTTCCGCTTACTTGTTTTGTAAGCAAAATACAAGAAAGAAGTCCTAAATTTACATGGAGAGTTTGTCATTAAGAAGCACATATTATTCTAAAATTAATGAAGCAATTGTTTAGCGCAGAAAGGATTTTAAACTGTGCTATACCCTAACAATCATCAAGATAAAATCTGCCTTAAAAAAACACTCAACACAACTCATACATCAAGTAAAAGGTAGCCAATACACTGGGGTATTCTAGCGGCAAGAGGTATGAAATAAATGGAAGCATCTCGTAGGTTTATTAAATGAGAGATAGTTGAAAGACCACGGTAAGATAAACGTAATATGACGGAGCTTATCTAGACAGATCCTTCCTAATGAGTTTATTGAAAAATTGCCCATGAAATATGTTCATATCAAGTTTATATACGGTAATTTATGAATCAGTCGAAGTTTGGTTAAATGTTATTGGACCGATACAAACCCTCGGTACCCCAAGATAACAACACAAACCAAGTGAAGCAGCGTCTTAATCAACCAATAAATTTTATACCACAGAGTATCATCGTACAGGTAGGTGGTGATCACGACAATACTGCACTCTGACGTGGTGTGGGGGCTTGTGTGCCTCCATGACCCTGCAAAACACATAGAATGGTTCCTCACAGTCGCAGGGAGGTCAACGAATAGAAGTCAGACGAAGCTCACTCGTAAGAGCCCAGCCAATTGGACAACTCCTGGCTTCCTTTGACTTTCCACGCTCGCTGCTGGGAGGTTTTATTACGTCAATAAACACGGTGAGAAGCAGTTTACCTATCTAAATCACCCGCCAGATGGACGTGAGAGCGGGAGGGGGGTTCTCTGATGGTTGGTGAAGTCTTCGCACTTCATTGGACAGCTAACGCCCGCCAAAACTGAGTAGTCGCTAGCCCATAAGGTGCTCCCTGTCCATGTCCCGCTTGACTCATTGGGTGCGTGAGACCAATGCCAAAAAGCGGACCAATAATCAGCACGCCGGCAAACAATACATTGAACCAAGAACCGAATGCTTTGTGTGGCAGGTCTTTGGAAGTTCTCAACTAGGTACTTCTGTCACGCTCCAGCGCTGGATCTAAACCCCACTGACGTTTGGGTCAGTCTTTGGAGTCGAAGGCCCCGTCAAGGGTGTGGGCCGCCGCGAATTATATCGTGCCCTAAAGTCTCAAGCACCCATTTGGTAAAAACTTCTTTTTCATACGTATAGTATCTATTCTCATTCCAGAATAATCTCATGTGCATCAGGCTAAGGATACTTATCTGATATCCATCCGTGTTTTATCTGGGGGCCAAACAATCAGCAATTAGAGGAATTTTAAAGCCAACATTTCCTTTTCACTTACCCCCGTCCAATGCCCACATACTCTATCATCGGACATTTAATTTCGACATATTGTTTCTCCAAAACACGCGAACAAGACCCCACTTCGATTGTCTCCCACGTGCTTCGGATCCAGACATTGAGGTAGAGTTCTTCAATCGGTTCAATCGGTTCAACCACCAACCGAAGGACTAAATAAACAATGGAAGGCTAAAAAAATATCGATTGAAAGATTGGCGAACTCTGGCGCCGGTTCCAAGCATAAGTCATGGAGCTCGTCGACCTCGGCCGCTATGTCGGACGCCCACAGAACCCTTCTTAGTGATGCTGTATTTGGCACAGAGAGCAAATTTTCAGCTCAACAAAAGTGTGAGGAATGACCACGAGAAGTGGTGACTCAGTAAGTTTCCATAGATGGAGGGATCTGCGGCTACTCGTGATGGTTACACTCTGCGTCCAATTAGGAATACAGGGTGCAGGAAGCTATCTTAAGTGAGGTAATTAAGGACTCCGATGGCACACTACGGCTTTCGACACACTTTCCCGCTTTAAACGGTGGTGTGGTGGTGGTGGGTCCGAGATTTTTATTTCAAAATTAAGATTGCTTCATGTTAGTAGCAGGAGCGAAGTCT
>UZAN01056007.1:0-13973 GCA_900618425.1 Echinostoma caproni | reverse complement strand
TATGCAAGCGGAAACGAGCGAGCGCGGCGGTGTGGGTGGATTAGATGTCACACAGTCACAATTACCCCCAAAATCCCTGTACATAGAAGTACGGTGCTTGACGGATTTCGGCGAGTTTGAATCAGAGGACGGAAGCGTGGTTCAATTGACCAAGGACAGCCATCATTTGATGTCACGTGGTGATTGTGAAGCTCTTATTCGACAAGGTGTTCTGGAGCACATTGTGGACTGATGAACTGTATTCACATCAGTCGTCACCTGTAAATATAATAATTTAACGTCAGTTGTTCTTTTTTAGAGTTTCGTGAAATGTTTCATGTCAAAAGAAGTTTTTGGTGACCTTCTCACTCAATTTGAGATGCTATCAAAGGATTCTGCTTATCTGAAAATCAATCGTCATTCGTCGCGGCTATGGGCCCTATATTTTCTCTCTTTAATTCTCAATTTCATCAACCCCTTCTGTTCATACCTTTTAGTGGTAGTTGCTTTAGTGTGCCTCATTTCATCGCTGGGCTTTCCGACTTCTCTGAACCACCCCTCTCTCTTTTATTTCGTTCTTTTTTGGATGGCTCTTCAATGCCTCCTATCCCAAGTAACATCCAGAAATATCCTAGGTTGCTTTTATAATATCAACCCATTAGGTGTTATCTCTGTTGTCAAACTAGGCATTCTGTGATTGAGTGAGAATTCTGATTGACCTTGCCCGTCACGGTGGTAAATATTGATCTGCTCCCTCATTTCCCTCTTTAATCGTTCGATCCTTCCATTGATCTGGGGACATTAAGTTTGATGCCCCAATGGCTGGAAGCGCATCCCTTTGTCCGCACTGGCATTCGTAAGTATCGAAGCAAGCTTTTCCTGTGATCAATTAAAAAAAGAAGCTAGTGTAGCAACATTGCACGATTTATATCCTGGACTTTCCGCTACATAGCAACTGGAGGCAAATGGAATGCAAATAAAGAAACACAAACGGAGGAAGAATCATTGAGGCAAAGCCAAGGTGATNAACAAGTCCTTTTGTTGATGCAGAATGGGTTTCCATCAGTTGGTTGCAATCGCCTCAGCGATCTTGAGCATTCTGGTGTTATCGTTAGTAAAAAGTGCTTTCTCACGATCCATGGTGTTGCGTCATCAACAATCGATGAGCTTGAAGTTTTGTGAGCATGGTCCTTACCGGCTGTGTGGACTTATAAATGCAAACCCTACGTNNNNGAACCCACTTCTGTATTCTGGAACTCGATTACTTAATTGTCTTTCTGAGGCTTCCGGCCCAGATGGGCTGTTTCCATCAGCATCAAAGTCGGAGGTTCAGCGCTGGTCTTGGATTTGATGAAACTCCTGGCCTCAATAAGGGAGAAGGAACAGGTTCCAACCGAATGGTGTGAATCGGTCGTCTCACCGACTTACAAGACAGGCAACCACCGAGGAATTATTTTAATCAAAACTGTTTCTAAACTTCTCGTTGGGGTCCTACTCCGTCGATTATCTGCCGCACGCGTGAGAATCAGCTTAGGCTTAGACTTGATCGAGGTTTTGTCGACTACATCTTCACTCCGCCGAATTCCGGTGCCCCGAAATTCTTTTCTTAGACCCACAATCTCTCGGTCTGAAAGCGGCTGTCGACTCAGTCGACCGCTCTAAACTCTGGCGCTGCCTTTCCTTGAAGATTGTGCCCGAGAAGTTTATTTTAGTGTTACGATCTCTTTATGTTAATTGCCAAAGTCGAGTCCGAGTTTCCGACACTTTTTCGCCCGAGCTCACCACGGAAAGTGGTGTTCGTCAGGGTTGCCCTCTCTCGAGTTTTCTGTTTTACTTTGTTGCAGATTTGATTGTGGAAACAGCCCTATCCTCGGGCGAGGGTAGTCGCATCGATTTGATCCCACGTGGTAGGCTGTCTGATCTGGAGTATTCAGATGACAGTGCTGCTAAATGAAAATCCAGGTAAGTTGCAAGCTTTTCTGGATAGCTGCAGAGTCAGTGTAACCATATTCGTATGCGTTTTGCACCTTCAAAGTGTAAAATGTTACTACAAGACTGGGTTGGTCCAGCACCCAGACTTACTCTAACTGATGAAGTAGTAGGCCAAGTGGACAAGTTTTGTTATTTGGGCAGCTATATCTCATGGATGAAGTGTCAGCTCGCATACAGAAAACTGGGTGGGCATTTACCAACTTGAGACATCTGTGGCGCCGCTGTGATGTCCGTCTGTTCGTGAAGGGGTATATATATGCGGCCAGTTCTGCTATACGGCGCAGAAACTTGGCCATTAAGAAAACAGGACAAAGATAGACTGTCGGTGTTTGAACACCGACAGCGGCAGCATTGCACAATCTGTTGGGGCAGTTGGACGAGCAGTGCAGTGATTAGGCGCAGATTTTTGAGTAACTGCGGTCCTCCACTGGAGCAAGTGGTCAACCTTCATAGATGACGCTGGTTGGGGCATGTGGTACGCATGCCACCAGATAGGTTGCCACGGCAGACGAGGTTTGCCAAGACAGGTAGTGGGTGAGAAAAGGCCGGGAGTGGTCGAAATAATACCTGGCACAAGGGTATGAAAACTAACCAGGAATTTGGGTCACATAGGTCGCGTTAGGCTCCCTGGCTGGGGACAGCGAGATCATTGCGATCAGTGGTTAGAGACACTGGGTGATACAGCCGAGTGTCGTAAACAATGGCGTTCGTGTGTCCTTCCACTTGCTTTGCAGTCTTTGTCCATTGTATTTCCCCATTTTCTCTTCCACTTTACTTTCAAATTCTCTGTATTTCTCGTAATTTTCTTCCAAATGGGCAATCAAATGACAGTAACCACAGCCGGCGTAGGAAAGTTCATGGTTAATGGTTGTGTAAAGTGAAACTGAAACTCTGTCTATGCAAGTATCACTGCACCCAGATGGGAATTGGTATTTTACGTTTGAGTTGGTGTTCAGAAGTGGGTGTTCTNTGGGTGTTCTTTAGCCGGGCGGAGAGGGCTGTTATGCTCCTTGTCCTGTGCACAATTCTGGGTTTGGCTGCGTGGCAAGTCCGGTTAACAACCGATCGTAACCTTTGTTAAAATAGATCAGTTACATCACCACCTTTGAATGGAAGATAAACCATGGCCTCTAATATAGACAACAACGAGCTTCCCAATCTATTTCGTCGGTGTTGGCAACCGCAAAGTATGCCGTGCCCATTTGAAGAACGGTCTTTCTCAACTGTCTATTTCTTCTTCTCACTCCCATCCCTTAAGAGATGCATCCCGTTTGCGCCACCCATCGGATACCATTCAGTGTTCAACCAATGAGGTCAACCACTCAGAGGCTATCAGATTTTTGAAACCAAAATCTCCTTTCCACTTAACCGCATTCAATGTTCGCACACTATATCAGAGTGGTCAACAAGCCGCCGTAGCTAGAACCCTTGAAGCCTTCCATTTAGATGTATGCTGTGTCTCCGAAACACGCATACAAGATCCTACTTCAGTCATCTCCCTCCGTTCTCCAGATCCAGCCTCATCCTCAAGCTTCACTCTCCGTGTGTGTCAGGCGATTCGGCATCCGAAGCTCGCGGTGTTGGGATTGCGCTGAGTGTCGAGGCCGAGCGTTCACTTCTGAATTGGATCCCGGTTAACAGCCGATGTTGCGCCGTACATCCGGATGGTTCAGTACGAGTCAACAGCTGCAGAACGAAACGTCGATGTTTACTCGTCGTATCCGCGTATGCACCGACGGATTGCAGTTCACCAGAAATAAAGGATGAATTCTACAAGGACCTCTCTCTACTGCTCCAAAGCGCTCGGTCAACGGACATCGTGGTGGTCGCTGGAGACTTCAGTGCTCAAGTGGGATCCTTGGACGAATCAGAAAGGCTACTTGGATGTTGATATGCAATCCTAGCCAACAGGACTGACAACGGAGAACGTCTACGACAACTTTGTGCTGACCGCGGACTATTTCTATCAAGCACGAACTTCTTGCACAAAGTAAATCATCATCTTATATGGAGACCGCCAACCGCTTCACAGCGCTGGACTCAAGTCGACCACATTGCCATCAGCCACCACTGGCGAAAATCCATTGGACTGCCTCTCCTACTGGTCAACAGGCGTCGACACCCGCCACGCTCTACTACTGGCGAGATTCTCTCTACGCCTAGTAAAGAAACGCAGAAAAGCCACTGAAAACGGATGACCAAGATACAATGTCAGAAATGGTTGCAAACCGGCCTTCGAAGTGCAATTATCAGATCGTCTCAGCACAACATCAGCCGGAGGGCTCAGTGAGCACTGGACGGCAATCAAAGAAGCAATCCCTGGATGGGGACCTCGGGATGGTCGTACCCGATGGTTAGAGACAATGAATATAACTGGGTGTCGTAAACAGTGGCGCTCATGCATCTACTCATTATTCCTGTAACTTCAAACTATGAAAGTGTGCTACCTTCCGCTTAAATCTGCTCTCAACATTTTAATCATCATCCTGCAATTTTATCCAAAGGCGCAACCAAAATCGGCGCACAAAAGTGCATGGTTAATGGTAGTAAGGACTGAACTGAACAATCTTCTTTGCCTCTTCACCAACTTGGGATAGCCCTTTCTTGTCAACGTGTTATGCAACAGGCTGACCTCGTTTGATATCGGTGGATATTCGACAGGCTCTATGGAATAGGATATGAGAAAAACCTCGTTTATATGCCGCTGGCACAAAGCTCCTACAATACATGTACTGAGCTGTTCAGGTTGCTTGAGGAGGGGCCAATCGTGACATGTTGACTGATTTTTACTAATGATAGCACCAGAATTCTCAAGATCGTCGAGGTGATTGCAACCAACCGATGGAAACCAACTCTGCGTCAACAAAAGGACTTGCCCATCACCTTGGCTTTGCCTCAATGATTCTTCCCCCATTTGTGTTTTATCTGTAATTCATTCCCAAACGCTAAATGAACATTGCATTTGTCCACAGTAGATATCATTTGCGATATAGCAAAATGGTCGGGGAACTAAATCGTGGCTTGTCTTTGCAACTTTATCAGGGGGTGTTATGTTTTACCACGTTCTCGATCGTCTGGTCGAAGGTTGGTATCGCTCCTACCCAGTGAACCACGTGTTCGATTACATTCACGGTATACGTAAGCACCGGGAATACCGGCATTGTTCGGATTCTCGGCAGAGCCGAAAAAGTAGTCATCAATACGCCTTAACCCATTACCACCACCAAACTGATAATAATAATAATATACGACTATGAGTCAGGAGCAGTCTGAAAGTTGGCTGGAGTGATAAACTCTATTCCAAAGAGCTCCTGAGTTTAATGAGTAACAATTAAATTTAAACTAATCTATCAATCCTGTATTTGAAACCTTGAAGATATGGAGCGTTCAGCAGCTTTATGTCTTAAGGAAAGAAGGATGAACTAAATCCAGAAATCGGACTGGAGGGGACGTGTAGTACCCGAAATTGGGGAGCAGAAGAAAAGAACGTACAACAATGAGGAACTAAGAAGGAGAAACTTCTGAAATAGGGCGAAAGGTAGTAGGCGTCACTTTTTTGGGGGTGTAGAGTAGCACCCAAGGGAGGCCCAAGCGGAACTTTGGTTGACAACGGAGGTCGTTCATGCATGCATTTCAGATGGTTGATGAAGTGTAAGGTGAATAGATATTGAGTAGTGGAGGGTGGCGTTGTCAAGAGAAGCATGTGGTTAAAAGTAAAAGAGAGATATTCATTGGTAAATAATTAGTGTTAAACAGTGCAAATGGGAAAGCCAACGCCCACACGGAGAATACTCGATATAACCCAGGTAATCTGGGTGGCGATAGGGCGACCGCTGGGGATTTTTCAGATAAACTAAATGAGTTCTAGAAGGAAATATGATAGAATTTCGTCAGTAGACCATGTCACACTGGGTCAGAGGCTTTCTTGTTCTCCCGAGATACCGGTTACAAGTCACCATAATCGTTCTTTATGGAGAACCAGATTCGGGTTCTATGACTTTGACGAGGACCGGAATAAGATGGAATAGGTCGCCAAGCCTGACTAATGGGGAAAGTGCGGAGATCTCCAACGAGGATGAAAATCAATAGATTAGGGGGTAAAGGTGGGACTGATGAAGGAGAATGTAAGCTAGTTTTAGCGCCTAATGTTTGGAACATCACCTGGGCTAGGTAGATTAGATGCGTCAAGACCAGAGGAGTTTGACGAAAAAACTTCTGGATGTCGTTTTTCGAACAAACGGAAATTCTGTAGTAACAGCTATCAACTTTCTCCAGTGGATTTGAGATGAAACCGTCTAACATGTCAAAGAAAGCAAACAAGCCTGGAAGTTATGATAGACGGTTTTCAGAAGTGAATTGCATAAGAAACAAATCACAAATAACTTGGAAGAGATTTGGTGTATAGCTAAGGCAACCGAGAAAAGACGAGCTCAGAACTAGCCTAGTGTGTGCCGAGTTGGCATGGCTTACAACATTGGGATTTTCTCGGCGATCTCTGATTCTGTTGGTGTTTGAGTACACTGACGAATTTGGTTTTCGGCGTGTGAATTGGAGAAGCACAGTGAAATCAACCTCATGATCGTTGATAACAGAACGCATGATGCTGTGCACAGAAAACACAAACGCGCATTGAAAACATCAAAGTTTGTGTGCTCTTTGTTGATTCACCAAAGAAGTGGTGCAGCGCGTATCTCCGAGATCAAAGTTTCCGACCAACATTTTGAATTCGGATTGTTGAGAATCACAGCTAACCAAGCTTGCGGTTAAAAAGACAGTGTGTTTCAAAGATGACTGATGGCCAACGTGTTTTTTCGGAGAATAGCATGACCACTGGATCCAAATGATCGTTCGCAAAAGTATCGTACTGAAAAGAGAATTTAGTCGCGAAGAATGGCCGTCAACCTACCATATTGGTCATACTTACTGAGTGTTTAGTCCTCAAATCCATAATTAACCGAACTGCTTATTATTAAACAGTTTAATATAAAATCCACAGATATTATAAACGTGTAGGACAATTGCGTACAACTTATTTTCTATGTGTTCTCAATGGTGTAAAATACCAATCAAGTTTATCGAAGCCCAAACATACATGTATACGACTGGCTCCTTGAAAGTTCGCACGGAGTTGGCCTTATTTACGCATGGTGAAGCGAATGATTTAGACTGAATTCAGTCAAGAAAGCTCCCACCCAATAGCAATTCGTGTGCTCTCCGAATATTCTTAAAATTTGAAGAACTGAATTTGTCACAGTAGAGATGGAGTGGAATTTGGTGCAGATCTGTCACACTCCTTTCGATGATTGAGTCGTAATAACCATAACCCTGGTTAGACTGATGAATGAACTAATTGAAGAACCCCATTCGACCTAAGCAAATCAACGTTTCCGTAAAATGTTAGCCTGGAAACCAGCACAGTTTCCGACCATCAGGATAGTTGTGACAAATTTTAGAGTGTGCGAGTTTTGTGAAGCCTCCTGTCCCTCGTCAAAACCAAACCGACCGACCCAGAGGAAGACCAGTCTATGTGAACAAACGCGCAGAGGAATGAGGAACCATCTTAGTATCACATCTGTTCTCTCCCGACCGTTTGAGCTGAATTATTCAGTACACTGTCACTGCTCGCACACATTTGTAACCCGGAACATGCACTGAATGCGGTTGATCTGACATTACGAAAATGTATACATGCGTATTTTTAAGCTAGTCGAGGATAGCGATTTCGCGGGTTTATTTATACACCCTGTAGCCATACGTTTGCCATAATAGCCTCAAACCGTAAATAAACCTGATTGCGTAACTCACGTGTTCACTACCATTTTTACCGACTCGTTTGAACTTGTAAGATTCTGTGTTAGACAAGATTTTACAAATGTGCAATTACAACCAAATGAGTGCATGCAAAATCGACGACCGACACTAACTTTGCATACGTAAATCAAACGGATTTAGAGAGAAAGAGGTTTAACAAAAATGCAACCATTAGTAAGAGAGCCACTAACACGCATCATAGGAGTCTTGTTTTTCAGTCAACTCATATTGTAAAATTGATAAATGAAAACTGGTGGTTGGAATAAAGTGAGATTAGTGTTGACGGGGAATAATCTAGACCACTGGTTTTATCACCTTGAGCTCCGATGAACGGCTTACAGTCAAATTTTCTGCTTACGATCAGTATTCTTCTCCAATGCACATTATATTACTGACTTGTCTGTGTCCCTTGAGTTACGTGGTTAAAAGATAATGTTGTGAGTTCTATCCACATACATTAAAACTCACCTTTGCAGATGTCAAATCGGTTCTATTATATTATGATCTAATTCTCTCGTGAATGCAGAATGAGTTAAACAAATTATCATTCAATTTTTCAAAAAAAAGATACCGGTTCATCATTTGTTGGTGGTCAGAATACTGTCAGGTTCTCCGGGTGAGTTTTCTCGGGGAGTGCATAAACGTGACCTTCGGCTATCAAAATCTGGCCGACAAGGCAGCGCCGGGATGTACGAAAACTGGAGGGTCTGGCATCTAATCAGTCGGACCACACCTTTTGGATGGGGTCAAACGTCGCAGGAGCCCAGTACACCTCGATGCGCGACCAAACCACTAACTACTACAACAACCACAGATACCGATGTGGGTCGCACGTCTATTCTAGGCTGAATTGGAACTAACTAACTTCGAGCGGTGATTTCCCCGTGGTAACGTCACCAAATTAAAATCCCGTAGGACGTGTGTTCGGGTCCAGCCACCGCCATTGTGATTCTACGGTAGCTCTTTAATTGGCCACCTCACTCTCCTGGAAATTGTAGCTTTGTATATTTAATAAAAGGCAATAAGATGAAAATTAAGGGACGATTGATTGGTGGCCCACGAATTTGTTCGATTAAACCCGTGCTTCAATGAAACTTGCGTACTCCATATGCAAGTACGTATGGTGTAACTTGGCTCACGCGTGAGGTATTTTCGCGACATCCACTAGTACGGAATTCTGTTTTACCACAATCATGAATGTTTCGACTGTTGGCACTTACCGACCATGTGGATTGCGGCGTTATCGTGGTCCACGCGATTGCAACGCTCCTTTACGACCATGGATACAACCACATCATGACAGAACCTTGCAACAGGTTTCTGTTTACATGTGGTGAAATAAATCGTTCGAACCAGATGATCGAAAAGTTTTAGGTGATAGTGTTATTGGTCCAATCTTGCAAAAAGGCGTTCTCATTGGGTCAGCAGTTATAGGAAGCGACAAAAACAGACACTGTGATGGAAACAATTGGTATTGACTAGATTTCACAAGAAGCATAGATTTCGTATTTTTTAAGGAAATAGGGCACTGTGGCTTTCCCCTGACACCTTCCGAGTTTCCCCCATGAAAAGCTAATCTCACTGAACACAAATTGCTTCATGTTTGAAATACATACAGAATTTGTCGGAACAGTCGCACAAACGTGACAAATGGAATGCCAATGCAACTGTATTATTAAAATCATACCGTAGGTATAGAGAGACAATAACGCGATTTGGACTGTTCGATACGCACCTCGAGTGTGTGTGTGTGTATGATCGGCACGATGTAATTCGCCGCGCAATTGCTTCAAAGAGACAGACTGAACCACGTGTTCTCAACAACAGAGTGGCGAGTAGCATTTGGGTATATGGCCCCCCTTTGTATTTGCATATGATTCCTCCTCATCTGACCCGGGTTTTTTTCTCACAGTATGCTATAAAACGATTTCGTCGAAGTAGATCACAAAGTGCATAGCATAGGTGCAAAACAAATGACTAAAAATAAGCCTGCAACAGATGATACACAAATAAGATGAAACGGTCGTCTGAGAGCCTATCCTCCGGATTTGTGAGATCAAACAAGCACTCGAGGAGGGCATTTCTGTTCACAACTTTTTTCATCCGGAAAGCGATTGGCATTACCACCTTGACCTTGGTACGTGAACTGCACACACCGACCTTCTTTGCTAGTCCATCCCCACAGTGGAACCGGTTGATCGCCGAAACCAGAGTCCAGCGGCAGTTTACATTCTGGGCCTGAGCAAAGACGAAAGGCAGAAATAGGAGAGAATTGAACAAAGGATTGTAATTAGCCGTATTTGTAATGTCCAGTTACTAGACATACAAGCTAATGTATAATGAATCGGCGAGAGACTACTTTGATTAACGTCACCAATTTTTGAGATCCAGTGCATTTTTGATGATTGCGAAGCGTATGAAAAATGCAGTGTGGACTGGTCGAACACACTGCTCGCACAGAAGATGTACGCTGGCCACCCCTACCGTTTTGAGGAAATTAGAAAACACTAACATTCAAGCAACGGATATAGTTTCTTTCGACTTCGTGGCCACTTTTAACTATTCACAGTGGTATTGATTTATGAAGCTGTGTGATATTCGAAATAGGAATCGGAAGCGAACATCGCGAACTCGCGTTCGGACTGTCAACCCACTGAATAGCGCTAAGTCAGGTAGAACCAAGATAAACTGTGGATACAGTAAATTCGATTCGGAAAATCATGCAAATAAAGAACACAAACGTCCAACAATGTCCAGTCGACAAAGACATGGTTCATTTGGTTGTCTTCTTGCATTCAGCCAATCCGATTGGTGCCACTTGAGATCACAGGATTGGTCGGGAAATCTGTTTCTTGATTGGCTATCCGGAAGCTATACCGTACATGCTTAGACGAATGGGCCCAGGTTAGTGNTTTAGCGACAGGCTTGATAAGACGAGATGGCCAAAATCTCTAGGACACAGGGATGATTTGGCAAAAATGTGCTAAATATGGCCTCAACTACTGTGCAGATGAGATGGTGAATAGTTTCAGGACATTTATACAGCGCAGTACATCGGATAGTGTTGACGTGCGGCAAGCAGCTGGCGAGGGGGGGGGGGNGGGGGGGACAACACAATTGATCCAAGTACTCTTATCACGTCAGATTAACAACCACTCTCACCCGGGGTTCGAATCTTACCGGATTTGTATTGTTGATTAATTTGAAGAAGGATGAAACAGATGTACAATGTGATTCCAATGCTTTTCAGTGGTGAATGACACGCAGATACCTCGATAAATTAACGAAATCTCCTAAATGGAACCTTTATCATTTCTCGCTCTACCAACTCGATAGATGGAGCGGATCAGAAAATAGTTTGATTTTCCTTCGGTATAACAAAACGATGCATTATCGATAATCATTCACTGTGTGCAAAAGTAAATACATACTAGCTCAATCAATTAGATTAACTCGCATTGTGGTGTGCATTCTGAAATCCAGAATCTAGAGCGACTAACAGCAATTATTATGCATGCGCATTCCTGGTTGCCATAGTTAAAGTTATGCGGTCAGTATACGTGTGTGTTATCAGTGTAAACGAGTGCATACAATCATTCAGCTGGTGGATAGAGCCAGTGCCAGATATGCAACTCATATAAGATGTTGGACAAGCTCGTGAAACGTGATCAGCAATGTGCAACGTTCTACAATATTTTGAAAACGGCACCATGTAAAAAAAATAGATTATCATTGATCGATCGACGGTTCACGCGACTACTCATATGCAAAGTACATGTCTCTACTATTCGTTTTCTCGTCACACTTGGGAGAGTGATCTTCATTAATTGTCATCATAATTAAAATTTAGGCATCCTCACCTACTTGTTTATTGATTCTCGTTGAGGTTTCGATAGAGAGAGGCAAAATCCAAAGATGTGCTAGGTGGCAGAAGTTTGTTGACATGCCTCGTCACTGTAGATACTCTGTTCACTTTATTATGCCGACGATTGAACACGGAATAAAAAATCGATAGCCGACTACAAGAACACCATTTGAGTAGCACTTAAACACTAAGTGAGGGCGTTAATGGACGCGAGAGATATGATGGTCTAAGACAGAAATCTAACCGTACTTTAACGATCACGAGAAAGAAGCAAACATGAGTGATCACTGATTTTTGTGAAGAAGGGTAGGGCGTTCTTGTGAGCATGTCCTGACAAACGGAGAAGCACTAGATATCGGTTATTTATTCGAGAAAAGTTTAAGTGACTTCAAACCAGCGCGAGATAAGAGCTTCCTCGATGTGCTACTACTTGAAGCAATGGAGAGGGAAGTAGACGTCAGTACTAAATGGATTTGTGAACAGGCTACTCTCGCATTGTTTGATGTGTATGCCTTAATTTACCTAATTAATGAGTTTTTCGCGTGATTGTCTATAAGATCTAACTAACTCCATTGTGTTTCTTTGTGAGCATCGAATTCGTACATATAGTTCACTGTATTTACACCCTTCAGGCTGATAACAGTTAGGGGAACTAAGAGATATTCATGAAGCCGGTAACCATAACCATCAAGGGCGTCTTAGTTAGTCATTCATGACAAATTATTATAGATTAACTATTCCTAAATATCCTAACTGGCCTGCAAAATGCTAATATGGAAGCATCATTGGGTAGTGGTGGTGGCGCGGTGGTTTAGTCGCTGTCACCGGCGTGCTTTAGACCCCATGATCTGAGGTTCGAGCCCCGCCACTGCCACCCGACTTTGGTGGTAGGCAGTTCTGCTGTCGTCCGGTTCAATACCACACTCAACCTAACGGAGCCTTATGTGGTTTACCACTCCAAGTCCCGGGGCTTAGGTTACCGGTTTCCATCACTGAACAGCAGGTCCTCATGATTATGGGGTTCCACCCCGTCTGCTATTCATCACACGAAAGTGTGTAATAAAAAAATTTAAAAAAGTCCTTGGAAGAGACCAGCGAGGTTCGCTTCGCTTCATCTCGTTGTACGATGATGATCACTAGCTAGGATATACATATATACGCGGCGTTTTGGATTGCTCTCTCGAGAACTTATCCGGTCAATCAGTGCGGAAAATGCTAAGCGTGAAATAAATATCGAAGGTCGTCAAAATAAAGACAGTGGTGCATAGTACGACGTAGAAAGCCAGTTGGTAGTTAACAAATGACTTCAAGTGAGAGAAACAAGAAATATGCAAGGATATTCAGAAGCGTGGATTCATTTTGCTATCAAATATTTGTGGTAGTGGTATTAAAACAATGTATAATGTGGTAAACAAGCTCACATACTCATATTCTCACTCGCAGTGGCAAGGTAAATTCGTGCGGTAAAAGATGCAGCAAGCATCATGACTAAGAACATCAAGAACCCAGTCATGACGAGACAAGCGACCCAGCCACGACGAATTTTTCGTCGTCGGTTGGAGCGAAATGCAGTGCGAGGGGCAGCCTGGCATCGTTCCTCATCTGGAGGATGAGCGAGCAGAGTATCTCTATCCTCGCTCATCAAGTTTGACAATCTAAAAGAAAAAACAAAGGTTGCAAATAATCAATGGAACATGAGGTAGATATGCTTAAGGCATGTGCAGTCAGATCGCTAGATAATCTAAGACTATAATGTTAAATAGGGATAAATGATTTTCAGAACTCATGATATCCACAGGCGGCTAGGCTGATACGGATTTTAATTCATAAAAGATCTCGTTTGAACCTTGCCCATGATCTTGGCTTTTCTTTCACCTGACCCAGTATAACGCTGATCCTAGTCCACTCGTCTTTTTCTGGTGTGTAACAGAAAAGAGCGATCCAAGGACCAATCACTGAATAAGCATTACCAAGCTATGTAGCACAGCAAAGATGAATATATGCGTGCACACACATGAGCTTCAAAACTGCCGATTGCTTCACTGAAGATACTGTGTGACCGATTGGAGGGAGAAATGCAGACCATCTCGGACAGTTGACAAACGTTTTGTGGTATCCTCACAACTGATATGTACACACTAACGTCTACCACGTATTTCTGCGAGTTAACTTCCTTTCCGTTTGCTTGTATGCTATTGGACTCGTTGGGTTTTGCCAATCAGATAATGTAACACTATTGTAAGTAAGCTGGCACAGGTGCATTTGCTGTACCATGATGGTCCAGTGCACATACATTATAACAGCGGTTTCACCTGATTATGGTTCC
>UZAN01056005.1:0-11769 GCA_900618425.1 Echinostoma caproni | reverse complement strand
GATTGGCAAGAGCCATATTCGTCCTGTGAAAACTGAACTGAACTGAACTGGCATTTGTTTTTCCGCATCAAGTTGCGTACCTAATCAATAAACTTAGAAATCGCGGGATGTACACCAGTTCGCTTGCGGCCCGTGAAGAGGAATATGATTATCTTTTTAAAGGTATTTACTTATGATGCAGACTCTAATTTTCATCAGTTGTTTTGATAGGAGATTCAGGTGTTGGCAAGAGCAATCTATTGTCCCGGTTTACCAGAAATGAATTTAATTTAGAAAGCAAGAGTACCATTGGTGTTGAATTCGCCACCAGGTATCTTGGTTTACATAATTGTATAAATTCGTAGGAGTGTCACGATTGATGGAAAAACTATCAAGGCACAAATTTGGGATACTGCGGGTCAAGAACGCTACCGGGCGATTACATCCGCGTGAGTACATCGCATGGCGTATTTTGTATTTGATTTTTTTCAGTCTTTTGAAGTTTATTCCGGCATATGTAGTTCTTTCGAATAATAATTACTGATAACAAGTTTATTTCGAGTTAATCGTTTCACGTTCAGGTAAAGTCGACGCCAATCATGTTAGCCGTTATCCCTAGAAGTCGTGTTTCGTGGCTCCGATTTATGTTCCGGATGGTAGTCACGCTGAGGCAGATGATGTAGACCGTTTTATAGAACTTGCGTTTCGAACGAACGAAATTTCAAATTCTTGCTTGACAGCCTCAGTGTCTCAATGCTCAGCACCTTGAATTAGACAGGTTTGATTGCGTCCTGTGGACTGTTTTCGGCGCATTACAGAAACGGGCTACAGAAACGACCATGAATTTCAAATTTTCTTCCGTAATTTAAGCTCGCAGTTCATTTGTTCTAACGTAAATTTTGGCCGTGTAGTGTTGGCACCAACGGAAATAAGATGTCATCCAGAGAACTTTCGAGACTGTTTTCTGTCACCTAACTCCCTACACAGGAGTGAACTATCCTGTGGACAGCCGTTGAGTAATGCGGATCAAAATAATCTGCTGCTGTTACCAATAAAGTCCATTGTAAACCTATGAGAGAGTATTGTGTCGTTATCAGTTCATTGGGTAAACCAGAATAGTATTCAAGCGTCTTTTTGTGCTGATCTGGCTTTTGATAACCGTGTGAACAGTTATTATCAAAAGTATCGTTGGAATCGACTCGAATGTACATAGTCACAATAGGGCAATTGGGCATTGTTTTTATCATAACCGAAATTTCAAATGGGAATTTGTCGTGTATGTAGCAAATGAAGCGTGAACTGAAAAGCTAGGAAGCACTGGACAGGTGTTTCGACCTGGTTGGCTCTCATCAGCAGTGCGAATACCTCGACCCAACTGGGGATTGAACCCGGGTTTTCATGGGCAGAACGCGAGCATGCAACCCACTACGCCACTCGGGCAGCTGACCAGACCATTTTCCATTTTCTATTTACACGATATAGCACAACCCATGTTTGCGAGCTTGTTGCGGGCCACAGACCCTGCTCATCTTAGCACTAGCCTCCAGGGTTATGATTCGGTTGGGAACAGCCGCAGTTGGGTCGATGGATTCGCACTGCCGATGAGACCCAACCAGGTCGAAACAGCTTTTCAATGCTTCCTAGCTTTTCAGTTCACGCTTCATTTGCTATATAGGACGAATTTCCATTTGAAATTTAATCAAATTCTCCTTTACTCACATGCGATATAACCGGAAGTTTGTGATGTTTTCAACTATTGTCAACTACCGAATTTTTAATCACCAGCATGGCCGTTTCACGCTGCACATGCCCCATTGGTTATAATTTGATTTCACATTCCCTGGTGTAGTTTTACGCCTACCAGCGATTTAAATTTTTGGTTAGTTTTGGTAGATAATCGCAGCCCAAACTTTACGCATTCAGTTAGCCTATACGTCTTGAGCAACGTCTCACACTTCACTTTACTTCTCTGACGATTTTTTGATTTCAACAGATACTACAGAGGCGCTGTTGGGGCTCTCTTAGTTTACGACATCTCCAAACATGCCACATTTGAGAATGTGTTACAGTGGTTACGGGAGTTACGTGATCATTCCGATACTGGTATCGTGGTTATGCTCATCGGGAACAAATGCGATTTGCGGCATTTGAGAATGGTTCCTACGGACGAAGCCCGCAGTCTTGCCAGACGTGAAAATCTGTTTTTCACTGAAACTTCTGCTTTGGATTCAACTAATGTAGACGAAGCCTTCGTACAAATCCTCCAAGGTAGGCGGATATTGTGTTTAGTTTTGTCGTTATGTGCATTCGAATCGTTTTGCCTTGCATTACTGTGTCAATCTTTTACTTTCATGTAAATATTAAGCCTTGCACTTTTCCTTTCGGGTGATTTGATATCATGCTCACCGAACTGTGTCCTGGCCAGCGTTCTCAACAAATCGTCCATGTTTTTAAATGGATAAACAACAAAATCGGTAGCAAAGTCAATGTTACAGCAGTCTTCTCGCTTCGGTCGTAAACTTAAAATCCACGTGAATGTTTCTTACAAGGTTTTTCTGGTAAACCTTCGATCACTTAGCAGGTTGGAGTGGAGAACCAGAAGTCTGTTTACTACTCAGAAGAAACGAAGAAAAATTAAGCAGAAATAACCAATCGCAGTGGGCAAATCACAATGGCTGACAAAAGTCACTGCCTTTTCCTCTAGTCCGAGAAAGTAGTACGATAGAAAACTGGTTTCAAGAAAATATCTAGCACCAGAAGCAAACCTCAAAATGTCAGTGTGGTTGTCTTTAACATCCGCCCATTCAATCGTCCAATCTAGTACCCGTCGTGGGGAATACGGTGATCATGGTGACATTACATCTCATCGTGCTTTTGACGATCGGCATGAACGTAGGATAAACCACAAGGGCTATGTAACAAGGTATCTGCGACTAAATTTTTCCCACCTGGTCTGTAAATATCAAAATGGTAAGGTGAGAGTTACAGTTTCCGTCATTGGTTCTCTTTCTTTGTTCTCCCTGTCTGCTGCATTCTGCAGATGAAGGGCGGAGATTTTTGTTCAGTTATCAGTTTGAAGAAATAACCCAGCAGAGTCACCACTTCCCAACTGACTCGTTGATAGTGTTGTCAAGTGATATCACTCACTGAGTGACAAGATTTTTGGGAGGAACGCTACAGATCGTCTTTATTTGGGGTAGTCGTAAGAGCATTTAGAGGCATTTAGTTCAATTAAGAGTGGGGTGTTGGGATTTGCAATGGTAACTACGGTTTTATGAGGTCGATATCCAATGTTTCAAAGGTAGCACGATTCAGTAAGAGAAAACATCGAATGATTAGCTGGCAAATGAATGTAATCCGAAAAGCGAGATGTCCGTTGATAGTAATACGCAACCAGACTAATTGCACGACTTTAGGGCTTCAATTCATGTGACGATGACGTTTCCAACAGGGACAGGAATCTTTCAGAATATAGCTTTTAATATTTCAGCCAATAGGGATTATAGAATTCATGCGGAGTAAACTCGTTTTCATTAGAAAGTACGTCACGTTTTTTTTATAATCTTACGCTGGTTACATACATTCTTCAACGATCTATGAGTTACACATTAGAAGAGGAAAAGTTATCAGAAATAAGCAAACTTAATGCACAATTCTGAACCACTAAAATCTAAGGTTTTCATAAAGATTTTCTGTGGATCTATGTTAAGCAGTAAAAGTGCTTTTTTTTACAAAAATGTCTGATAATACGTGATAATCCATGGAAGACAAAAGGTTATTACTACACCGTGTGACATAATTGGCTGTATGAACTATTGCAAAAAGCACCGATTCTTACGGCTTTTTACATTGTCTATTAGAGTCTGCAACCAAACATTGTAGGAATCTTCTAGACCTCTGCACCGGTTTCATCAACCGTGTGCATTAAAAAACGGCCTTTATACTTCTCGCCGTCATCGTGACCATTTTCCTGCCGCTACCTTTTTCGTTGAGTAAAATGTAATGAAAAAATATATTCAGCACAACGCATCCCTACCACCTAAGTCTCTGAAAGTGCATTAGTTTCCAGCACGATTATGTCGTTTTCCTCACGACNATTATGTCGTTTTCCTCACGACACTTACTCATGGCTGTAAGAACAACGGTGCTCAGATGTCTGAAATCGTTTCTGCGTCTACTAGTGACTGTCTGGACCAATGATGAAATTGACCGGTTCGCCGCTGACCCGCAAAGGACAAAAAGGCCTTTTCACACCACATTTAGATAATTCAGTCAGTACCGAGTTCTATGCAATTTGGCAGCCCTCTGATTGGCCGCTTTCCCCCTTCCTGAAAATTGTATCTTTGTATAATCAATAAAAGGAAGTAAAATGAAAAAGAAAAAAGAAAAAGAAAAGAAATGGTGCAGCCCTCAGAAAACCGCACGGTTCGTGTTTAGTCGAGGCATGCTGTCACCGTGCTCATCTCTAAAAGCACTCGCGGTGGATGTCTGCCTTTAGAACATGATCTTTGTTTGAGAAACCTTGTAGTATTTCATCCGCGAACAGATCATGAAGTGATCTCTTTTCCTCGAGGATTCTTGTACCATGAGTTGTTTTACACAGTGCCATTGTAATCAAATGTGATGCATAGTGAAGATAATGATAACAGGGTGAAACACACTCGACTCAACAACCAACACGGACTATCTTTAGAAATCATGCTGGCCTCTGACTACCCAATTCAACCACCTAGCGGGGATCGCTTCTGATGATTCCGCTTTGAACTTGTGTAATCCATCCCAGTTAAAACTATGTAGGAATTAAGGTTCATTTAGTAATGCAAATAAAATCAAACACTGTTGTCTACAAAGAGCTTCATAAGAAAATGTTAGCTATTCATTACTGCAGTTTTCCCTGGGTCGTACGTTATATACATATATCTGGGTTACTCCAAGAAGTTATTGCTATAAAATTCGGTTTGTATTTTCCACGTGACACTTGCATGCCATACACCTAATACCAGGAGATCCTCAGCGGCTTATTTAATACCCTTTAGTTATATAGCCAGTGAATATTTCTTGAACACCAATCTTCTTCAACAAATATGACACTAATGGGTTTTACTCTGACTAGGTAAATATTCGTTTGTGGGGTTATCGTTTACCATTTTACTCACTTTCAGCCATCTACGAGATTGTCAGTTCTCAACCCTCGGGGAATCAGGCTCCCGCTGTGGTGATGAATCCTGTTGCAGATCCGTTGTACTCATCACCTCCCAGCACTTCAAAGAAGTGCTGTAACTAATGCACTGTCACTATGACATTCCCTTTTGTTCACAGAAGCTCTTATGTTGCATGTTGCTGTGCCTTGTTCTTTGATTGACTTTCAAACCCAACAGCCGCAAAGACAGGTTTTTCGTATTGCGCAATTTCCTGACTTCCCCAGTCAGCACCGCTGATATACTCATCGATTGAGCTCAGCGTATTTGAGCGGCTGCAATTCTTTCGTTTACTTTTACCGAAATGGGCTGTGATATAAAGTCACTGTTTAGTCGCACTCAGCTGCACTTCTCATGCGTTATGCACCACAGGTGGCTCCTCGCACATTCGACTTAAATTGCAGTCGGCCGAACTAACAATTTTATACGGGCGACTATTTGCCCTGTGAATTTAGCCAATGTAAGCGTTTCACTAATGCACCTTTGGGCACTTAAACAGCTAGCCATCAATTGGTTTCTTGTAATGTCTTACCGTTGTATCAAGCCCTCTTGTTGACGGAGTGTTTCTCTTATATGAATAAGATTCATGTTCATGCAAATGATATCTTTCCATTGTGTTGTTTCGCATTAGATGCAAGTCTCGTCCCTCGTTCGGTCCATTTACCATACAATGATAATCAACAATTTCCGCCACCGTTTTCAACAACAGGATTTCCTTTAACCTTGGGTTCTCTAAAGGCACGAAACTGTGTCGATGCTCACTGTTTCAGTGCTTTTTTATCTTGCAGTTTACCCAGCGTACTGCTCACCATTTCCTCGAATGGTCATTCACCAACGCAGATAATTTGGTATCTAGGTCTAATATCTCTTGAAGGTGGCAATTTTATCATTATACGGTGACAGGCAATGCTTGAAAGTATCTGAGCATGAAACCCAAATAGCGTAGGTTCAGTAATAATATTCATCCAGCTGTTGGAAATCTTTTATCAATTCGCTTTTTTCAAAGAACAGGATAAACTGGGTGGTGATTTGGTTATTGGTTCAAAACCCACCTTTCCTTTTTAGGTGAAAGGTGTTGTTTTATACGGAGTGGTCAGTTATACACCTTTACCAACCCTCGTGCGATTTAGTTTGGTTAAACAATTAGTCAACTTACCAACGGTCAGCGAGGTTCGCTTCGTTGTATTTCGCTTTATAATCACGGTGATGATGATGACTACTTTCCACGAGTCTCCGTTTCCAGGCATTCGTGTTTAATCTACTTCACAGATAATGTTTCATCTTAATTTATGGACTACTTGTTCACCAGACGTGGAAGTTTGACTGAAAATGTTTCTCTAATATAACATTTCGCTCCAGGCATAAGTCAATTCTGTACCTGTCTGCCTGAATTTTTTCATCATTCCTGTTCGACTTGGGGATAGATGATATGTTGGAAAATTTCCTTGTCGGACTCCAAAATTCTGACTGAATAGACGCTTTATGTGAAGCCGTACGATCTGGTATATTCTGACAACATAAGCGGTGAAAAATGATCTATTTTGTTGTTTACCAGATTTGAAGTTTTTATGTCGATTGTGACAAGTTCAGTAGCCTCAGACGCCGCCTACGCTTTTCTACAGCGCACGCTCTACCAGATGAGCTACAAGGCCATACCGATAGCACTGATCTTTTCATATTCGAATCCAACTTACAGAGGCACATGGCATCCACCAGTGAGCAGTTTACGCAGTTTAGCCCACGTTGGATGGAGCGAACGAGTTAGTAACGTGGAGGTAAGCCGTCGTGTTTTTTTGAGTCTATCAGGTATAAACCTGCTAGCACACCGAATTCAGATTAGTAGACTTCGCTAGCTAGGGCACATATTGCGTGTGTCCAGCTGTCGTCTGCCGCACCTCGCTTTTTTCGGTGTAGCTAATCCGGGCTGGAGGAAACCACATGGAGGTCAACAGATGACGTGGAGACGAGGCATGAAGAAATGCACAGAGCCATTAGGTAGAGTAGGTGTCTCTCACCTTCCAGGTTGGGGTCCGAAAGAATCCACAACCGGTTGGCTGTAAACATTGAAGGATATGACGACTAAACGACAGCAGTGGCGTTCTTGTTGTCGTTTCTTATCAGGTCAGAATGCTTGAAACGGTATGTATGCAGCGTTCGATTGCGTGTTGACCATAGTGGTTCACCTTCTTCTCCCTCCCAAAAAATAGGTCCAATCCCTGTCCACCTTAAATTTTACCACTAACCTTGTATGCCTTGTGAGTTTGACAGTGATCAGCGAAGTTCGTCTCACCGTATTTCGCTGTGCGATGATAATGATGACCAGTAAGCATGTAAGCTGATCAGTGCTATCGGTGTGGCCCCGTAGCACAGCTGGTAGAGCTTGCGCTGTACAAAGGCGTTGGCCCTGTCCATGCGCGTGTTCGAATCCCACTGAGGCTACTGAGCTTTTCACAATCTACATAAAAACAATTATCTACGGCACAAACTGAAGCTCCTCAGGCATTTACGTGACAGTTACTAATATGTCGGAAGGTCGTGTGTATACACGATGCGATACTGTTTCTCGGTGGTGGATTTCTAGTCGAATAAATGGCCGGGGGCCTGGGTTGCCCGTAAACACCATTTGTGTCATGCCCAGCCGTTTGGAGTTGTCACTCCGTGGTGAAGGATAACAGGAGACAAAGGCAAGGTATGGAGGTGCACGGTTGGATTGGTCAGCGTAGTTGTTTGATCCTCTGCGCTAGGATTAAAAATATCATGTAACCGAGTTTCTTGGACAGCTGAAGTTTATGACAACAAGCAGTGGCAGTGATATTCTTATTTTGTTTATTACCTCAGACTGTTTGAGGATGTACGAGCGTCTGTTTTCTAGTGCTTAACTTCTCCCTCACCCAACCGGGTCAGTTTCCTATCCACATTCCCCATTCTCATTTATTTCGTATACTTCGAGCCTGGCAAAAATCGGTGAAGTCGCTGCATTAGAATATATGGATGGTGATGGTCGAGTCAAGTTAGCCTTAGCCTCATGTACTCGGATAGACGAATTTTCAGCATTTTACACATTTGTGGATGAAAAATTTGCAATACTAGGCAAAATATTATAATTCTCAGATACCGGCTTTATCAACGTAATTCTTTGGAAACTTCCTCCTTATCAACAAGCAAACGAGTGATATATGACCATCACGATGAGGCTGCAACTTGACGTCGTGTGATGGCTTGTGCGATGCTTGTATAACCCAACGAGTTGTACAGGATGGCTTTTATTGAGCAGGTTTAATTATGCCTGAAAGTTCAAAAGGTGATCAGATTAAGTCCTACTTGGAGGTTCAGCTTACATAGGTTTCTCATTCAGTAAAATTGATGGAGGAATAATCGATCCAAATAAATGAGCCCTTGCTTCGCTTCACTCGTTGCCTTGCAGTTGGATTCTTGTCAGAACTGAAGGCTTTTTTGGGAGCCCTAGTCGTTCTCATGCTTAGTATCTGAACATCCCAGCAGTACTCATCCATCAAACTTCAGCCAGACCATAAGTCGGTCGTCGCGCAGGGTTGCAAGTCATGAGTGAGCGGCTGCTTTTACATTCCAACCTTTGTTTAATTATCCACCTCTCCCCCTCTGCTCCTTCCGACCTGTGGCAGTTCTCCAAGCAACTTGGTTATTGCTCACCAAAGGTCGTTGCCAAAAAGCACTGTTAGATACATGTAACGAGGTTTGGTGGTGACTTTATTATACTGTACAATGTCACAGCCGGTGTAGTGGTGTTGTGTGTATCTTAAACTAAGACGGCCGGCATCGAATGTGCTCGTCGGTTGACTGCGTTTAATAGATGCTGTTTTCGCACAAGCTTTCACGTTTTTAAAAATATCCAGAGACTCATGCTCAAATGTGTCGGCTAGCGCTGGGCTCTGATAACTGTCATGTCACTGCATTGATTGCGATGAAATGGACACGTTATTACTATCTGTTCGTGGAATATCCTCATCACTTCATGTACACAAAATTGTAATGTGGAACAAGTTGCCAAAGGCGTTTAAATTTATAGTTCAATAAAACAAGCAACTAATAATCAGCTTTCACTGAAGGAGTTTGAGGGTATGCATGAATTTTTAATAGACTTGATACTAGAGATTTGCCGGAACAGTTTCCTGAAATGTGAACTATTGCTACACGGCAGTAAGTGTTAACCCGTACGAACAGATACATGTGTAAAACTTGACCAAGGGGTTGCTGTACAGAGCGAACCGTGGCAAGACTGGTGGTTGCATTAGATCGTGGTGTTTGTACCATTCGGGTTCCGCAATCCTAATCGCAAAGGTTTCAGCGTTGCTAAGAGACATCCTGCGCAGGCTTTTGGTATGAAGTATGTGGCTTGTCAGGATCGTCTTAATTGTATTCTCTCAATCCGTTGTATGCCCAGAGAAAGAAAGCCCAAAGTGATCAGGATGATATGACGAAAGGAACTGAATAACTGGACAACCCCCCCCCCTAAATGTAACCGCATCTGGGCTTGTAGGTTGCGGCATAAATACTCTTGAATAGTTCTGATTGAAAATCCTGAAAAAATGAATCTTAACCAGATACAATGTTGGAGCCGTACAAAGCTATTTTCCCCATCCCTTAACTGAAACGAAAATCCACATATCCAGATGTAGGAACTGCTATGGAATAAAAGAGAACGACACTAACATGTATAACCATACTTTTAACTGTTGGTCGTTGAGTGTTTTGCTCAGGGATAAGAGTTTTGACTCCCCACATCCAGGTTTACTTTTCGAATCTCTTCAAGTACATGAAAAGAACACACTGCTAACGAGTTCCAACATGGGCGAAATGGTTGTTCACTATTCTTTGTAGATCTTTTCACGTGATTTAGCGAACTTAACAAAAGCCATGCAAATGATTCAACATCACATCACAGGGAGATGAAAAACATTGGACTCCTTGTAAACCGTTCGTGTTTTTGGCTTGTTTTCATGGCCTGAGGATTATTTCACTCGAGATGTGTTTAGTATATCATCTGGAGCCAGACTAATTTGACATATGCCTGTGTCGTAAGATGTAAATTCCCACACTGTAGTTTCTCAATTAATCTGTAGACGTTTGTTGAACCGAGTAGTTTTTCATTATCAGAAGAAGAGCTACACGATCCGAGAGCCCATCTGGTTTTGGTTGTTGAAATTCTGGTCTTTACTGTCCATCTTCATGCTGAGCAAGTTTTTGGGGCGAATTTCGCTTTCGTTGGCTCGATTGAAAGTTTTCTGAAGATAAGTTTGAGACACTGCAGGCGTCTCTAAAGTTCAAATCCACAGCCTGTCTGGGCACAGCGTCTGAGGATATCTTACATTGTCTCATTATTTTTGCTGTGGTGTAGTCGAAGGCTTCCAACACCACAGTGACCTAAACTGTACGCTTCTATGAGAACGAAGCCAACGAAGGTTCGATAATTATTCTCTGTGCTTTGTAATCACTAACGGTTAGTCTCTTGATTGCAGAGGGCCCTTTCCAATGTGAATATTGATTTCGTTTTCAGCGAGACCATTTTTCATGGCGTATTCAAAGTACACAACACCCAGGGCCGTTTCTGCAGTTTTCCCGTCCACATGAACGAGGTTTACTGAGCTATCAATCGCAGTTCAAAGATCTGGGGTTTGCGCACGTTCGTTGCGGGTTACGCTGCATTAACCTTATTTTTTCTAGTTGACAATCTGGGGTTGTATCCTTTACTACTACTATACTGTCGCACTCCACTGATCCGGACCAAGCTGAACTCCATTGTACTCGGTGATGACTGATTTCGTTGACCAATCAATCAACAAAAAGAAAACTGGTGTCTACGGACGTCCAAGGTTTGGTCTGATTCCCGTCAATTCGTCCCCATTCACACTGATTAGCACATGGGTTGTCAAGTATGATAATTTCGTTACCATCCTGTCGAAACAGTATGAAATACTGCAAAAATAGAGCACGAAAGTCGACGAGGCAAGTAATGATTGGCTGATAAAATTTGTGATAGTGTTCCAGAATCATCCCCTGAATAATGATTCTGTCACCGTTTCTGGAGTTGCTCTGGTTTACCCTGGTGCGAGTTGGCCTGTCAGATACAAAGCGTTAAAAAATAAACAAGATAAGCCAAGTTCACTCCCTTATATTTCACCACTCGAAGATTATGAATTTCGCCAAATTATTCACTCCTCATAAACAGTCGAGACTTCAGTAGTCTGTTTTGTTTGCCTAACCCTACTCATTATTTTGAGCCCACACTAAGTCATATGTCATGAGAGGGTGGATAAAATAACCATCTATACTCATTCTATACGTTGACCGGATGCAAGTGAGATAAAAACTGCTTTGAAATATAGAATCACTTCATTGTAGCACGGCACCATTTCTTAAGGGGTTCTAACCTCTTGTTTTCGCTGTGATATTGTGGCTCTCGCAAATATGGTGTCAAAGAGTGTGTGAAAATGTAAGTAAACATGATGTGGACGACGTTGCGATCAACGAAGTTCACCCGCTGTAGTCCGCTGTAAGTTGATGACTGCAGTGCAATTTGTATGGGGCCTTAGTTCGAATCCCGTCATCACCCTGG